>APFE030137987.1:104223-120988 GCA_000404065.3 Pinus taeda
AGAAGTTCTGATGCACTAACTAAAGATCAACATTTAATGGATTAATTGAATCATAAGTATTCTGGATATACACTAGTTGCATTAGACACAGTTTCATATACACGCGGGTTCCCTTAATTGAAGTAGCATATATGTATCTAAGTATGGAAATGAAAAAGTTTTATTGATTTGATAATACTGATTCACCCCCCCAGTATTATTTCCAACAATTGGTATCGGAGCAGGTCCTTTGGTAGAAGCTTGATCGCTTGAAGGATATCCGTGGAACTATGGGAAAGAAGCTTAAGAAGAAAGCACCTAAGAAGAAGAAGACATCTCAGAAGAACTATGACAGTGGGTGTATGGATTGGGGAATATGTGGAAGAACCACATCAGGTTCAGAATCACTTCAGAATGAAGACGAACAAGATCTATTAGGTATGAATTTGTTATCCTCTGGTGATACATCTATTTATCCTCTTAAAGATGATGAAAGTGATAGCGAAACAACTGAATTTGCGCTTATGGGTGAACAAGAAAGATATCAAATAGAGGTAGAATTTAAAAGGCTTACAGACAAAATTAGAGATCAACAAGATCTGTTGAACAAGAAGGAATGTGACTTCAAAGAAGAATCTACCAAACTAAAAGCTCAACTAGAGGAAGGAAACAAGGTAAGGAAGCTATTCAAGGAAATATGTCAAAAGTTGCAGGATGAAGTGACATCATTAAGAAATGAAGTAAATGAAAGAAGAACAACAATAAAGAAACTCAAAGATAGATCCAGTTACTATGAAAGGCTTGAAGCTATGATCCTCTTGCTAAAGGAAGATCTTGAAGAATCAAAGAAGCAGAATAAAGAACTACTCCAAGCTCTTGAAAAACAAGAAAACGAAGTTCTTGAACTAAGACATCAGTTGGAGAAGAAAGAAAAGTTGAAGAAAACATGAAGAAGCAGTATCATGAAAAGGAGAAGCAACATCAGGTTTAGGTAAATATTCTAAAAGATAACTTAGAAGAAAAGGATAAGATCTTACGATTTCAAGATAGTACTAAGATCTTGGATGATATTCTTAGTAGTCAAAGGTCTCCTGCTATCAAAATTGGTCTTGGTTTTCATGGATCTATTGAAGAAGAATCTAGTTCACAAAGTAAGACAAGGGACTCCAAGGCAAAACCTAAAATGCTCAACAAGGAAATGAGAGGTCAACCCCATCAACAGCCAAGGAAAGAAATTCTTCAAAGAAAATCTTTTATCCCTCCGATGAATAATGTTGAATGTTATGTATGTCATAATCTTGGACATGTTGCAGCCAGATGTAGAATAAGAATGGTTCAAGATCATCACATTCCAGGTACTTTCAGGGATATTGTTTTTCTTGCAATATGTTTGGTCACAAAGCTATTGATTGCTACAGAAGGAATATGAAACATGTAAGATGTTATGCATGTAAGAAGCTTGGACATATAGCAAGGAATGCAGGAACAAAGTACGGGCACCACACCAAAAGGAGAAAACATCATCACACTTGAAGATATGGAAGAAGAAGGAAGTCCAGTCAGGAAGATGTGGCACAACACCATATATAGACATAACAAACTCAGCAGAAGCTGAAAGTGTAAATCTTCAGTGTCCTAAATCTCATACGCAAGTTGCATAAAAGGAAGTCGCATACATACGCGAGTTTCACATTGCAGAGTCGTGTATATGTCAGTCTGAGGAAAAGCAGTAGGGACAGGCTCAAAAAAAGGGTCTGATATGATTCAGTTCATTATTTGTTCTATTTAATAATGGTTACAATCTACTGATGGTGTGAGGAAATGTCGTGATACTTGTATGATGTTTAGAAGTGTTTTTTATCCTAACTTGATGATGATAATGCCTTGATACTTCCTGCTGATATATGCATGATCAAATCTGATAGTAAACAAGATGGCACAGGTTCGGGGGGAGCATATGCTGCATTGTTGGCATTATGGTTAGTAGCCTTTGGTGATGATGCTTATATGGCTTAATGATACATCTTGCCATGGTTATGACTTGTCAAGAATACATAGTTGATCAAATTTGTGGTTGATTCTTTGATGATGCATGTATGGTGCTTACATGGTGATCTTCATATGGATAAGGAGAAGTACAAAGCTTGATGATGAGTCACTCATATGTTGTTGTCGTCATATGCATAAAGATCATATAATACAGTTATGATGCATGATTCCTATAATTTCCTGGCACTCATATGGATGAGGATTGTTGCTGTTAATGATATCAAGAAGTCTTGTCTTGAGCTCTAGATACATTGTGTTGGATACATGGAGTTGCATTGTTGGAGATATGATGATGATGAGTTCTTACCCATGTGATGATAGGTTGATACTTACATATGTTGATTGATGCAGATGTTCCCATGTGATGATATTTGGATCAAGTAGATCTTGATGTTGATGAAATGGCTATGATGTTTTTCACATATGATATAATGTGAATGATTCTGTATGTCATATGCAGAATTCTGTTCAAAAGGATGAGTTGATATCATGCCTGGTTATAGGACATTTATAGGTTATTGATCTGGAAGTGGTTGTATACACAAGTTTCATAAGGAGGACCCGCGTATATACGTAGGTTTATGTGGATGTAGTCATGTATATGGTGTTTTTGAAGGAAATCAGTGGGGACAAACTCTGGTTGAAGGAAGTCTGATATGGGTCTAACAGAGACCATCTGAAACAGGTCTAGGGGGAGAAGAGAATCTTCTGATAATGCATTGTTGGCGTTATCTTAGAAGCATTTGGTTCAAGTACTCAGCTGTTTTTGATTTAAAGTGGAACAAATGCAGAGGGAGAACAGAAGGAGAACATGGTTACTGATCTGAATAGTGATTGACAAATGTTGCTAATATTAGTTATTGATGACTTTCATAGTCTTGCTCTAGATATTTCGTCTCTATGTCATATATGTATTTTGTTATCAAGGTCATGTAACGGCCTATTTTGGTTTCCCCACTATCCCTAGGATGAATGATGTAATGTACTTGTTTATCATGAATAAACTTCTAGTGTAAGCCCACTTGGTTGGGTGGATGAGTCAATATTTGTATATCCTCACTTGGTTGAGAGATGGATGTATGTATGAGTCTTTGGTGATAGGAAAGTCATTTATGATAGAGCCATGTTCTTCTTGTAGAACATATTTTTGCAGATCTTGCCTACAATCAGGGAGAGCATGAACAACACAATTCAGTAGTGCAGAGACTCAGCATGTACTCAGGGGGAGCATGGACAGATTGGTACACCTTGGCATATACAAAGGGGGAGCTCATTCAGAAATTTCAGCAGGCACTCAGGGGGAGTATGGACAGCAGAATGTTTATTAAAGGAAGAGAATATCTTGGTCCGCCCTTTGCCCTTGATGTCAAAGGGGGAGAGTGATTTGGTATTGTTGCCATCAAGTCCAAAGGGGGAGATTGTTGGCATTATGATACATAAGTTGTACTTGATGGCAACCCACTCATCTCAGATGATAAATTATAGTGCAGAAAAGTTCACGCACTTTCATGCAGAGAAAAGTTCCTCTCATGTAGAGAAACGTTCACGCACTTTCATGCAGAGAAACGTTCCTTTCATGCAGAGAAAAGTTTACACACTTTCATGCAGAGAAAAGTTCACGCACTTTCATGCAGAGAAAAGTTCACGCACTTCCATGCAGAGAAAATCGCACACACATGGGAAATCTTATGGTTAGTTCATGGTATTAGTCCTTGGTATTTGAACCTATGGTTTTGGGCCATGGTATCTCGTCAGAAGTGTTGATCCCAAGTATTGGGTCCATGGTATTGTTTTGTTATGGTTTTGGACCATGGTATTGAGTAAGGCCTAAGACTTAAAAGGAGAAGAAGATCATTAGGCAAAGGCATGAAAAATACTTGAATATCTGATGTAGTATGAGATCCAGTATGCAGGATATGGGTTATGATGCATTGCTTGATCTGAGCTAAGGAGGGATCTCACCAGTTGATGGAGAACAAGATCTAAGGATAGATCGGGATCAAATGGTTTGAAATGAATCATCTTTATATGGTTTGATCATGGATAGACTAGATCTGAATTATTGATGCATGTTTTATTGTATGCATGTTACGATCTGGGTATGACTGATGTCTGAAACAACTGCAAAGTCATGATTGAATATGTATAGATCTGAACGCGTGTTGGATTTGGCGAAAGCGCGTATATATGCGGGTTTTATTCATCGTAGTAGCGTATACATAATGAAGTATGATGTTTGAAGTTGCAGTTTGGTTTGATTGTTATTGCAGAGTTTTGTAGTCTGCTCTATGTTCTGGTGACTGTGTCGTTGACAGGGTTTCAGTGTTTCAGTGATTCAGAAATTGATGATGCTAGTATTGATTGTTTCGTGCTTCAATGATATTGATGGGTCCAGTATGAAAATTGGATGAAACTTGGCCTTCAGATTATAGTGTTGTGCTTCAGGAGTATCCAGTCTAAAAATGTATGAAATGTGGTGCCTGGAGGAAGAAAGAGAAGGTTGTTTCCTTCTATAGGTCGGCACCTACGTACTAGTACATCAGCTAGTACAAGAGCTAAGGGGGTGGTAGCTCCCTTCTAGTAGCAGCTGGAGAACGAGTAAAGGTTGGAGCATTTTAGCACCTACGTACTAGTAAGTGGATCGGCTAGTAAAAGAGCTAAGGGGGGTTGTAGCTCCCTTCCAGGAGAGTCTGGAGAATGAGAGAAGGTTGTAGCCTTCTGTAGGTAGAAGCCTGTGTACTGGTATAAGACTGCACCAGTATAGAACTATTGTAAAAGAAGTTTCTTATTAAAAGAAGATAAGACGACTCTGCAGCAGGTGGTTTTCACCCACATTGGGTTTCCACCTTATATCATGGTGTTCATGTGTGCTTCTTGTGTGTGATGATCTGTTCTGTTTTACTGCACCTGCTTACTGTACATATGGTTAAAGAAGTTTTGATGCACTAACTAAAGATCAACATTTAATGGATTAATTGAATCATAAGTATTATGGATATACGCTAGTTGCATTAGACATAGTTGCATATACACGCAGGTTCCCTTAATTGAAGTAGCATATATGTATCTAAGTATGGAAATGAAAAAGTTTTAATGATTTGATAATACTGATTCACACCCCCCCCCCCCCCCCCCTCTTAGTATTATTTCCAACAAAGATCTGGATTTACTACAACCCAGAGTTCATTTCAGGGGTTACTAGGCCAAGGATTTACCACAATGTTCATCATAACACACTAATATCTAGCTCCTTTTTATGCATGTCACTACACACTTGATAACTTGATCTATTTGCATGTTCTCATCCCTAGTCCAACAATCCTAAAAAAGCTAAATTTTCAAATACTCAAACAAGACTTATACATCTAGCCTAAAATCTAGTTATTAATTCATGAATCCTTAGAGAGGTCCCTCTCTCGTTTAGTAGGGCTAGCTACTGAACTGAAAGTGGTTCGCGGTTACCTCTTTCGATCTCCTCCTTAGCCTGGGACATTGTAAAAGCTAACATTTTTGGCATTGTTGCTGGGGAATGAGTGATATATCTTCCCTAGGAAAGAACGAAAAATATCATATCTGATTGTTGATGGTGAAAAATGATCAGACACAAGAAAGGTTGTGCATCTTTCACCTGGTGACTCAAATGTCAAAGAATCCAAAGGTTCAGAATTTTCATGGCGACTCCACTATTAAAAGAAAAACAGTAGTTCGAAGAACTTCTTGGTGACTTAACCGTTTTCAAGATGGATTCAACTACTCAAAGGTATGCTCCTATTCAAATTTCACAAGCATGTACATAGGCTACAGATTCAATTTCCTAAAGATTGTTTCATGAAAATGTTTATGGTCACCTTGGAGGAACAAGAAAGATCATGGTATCAAGGTTTTCCACGTGGTTGTATTTATTCACTTACTCATTTTCATATGATGTTTTATGAAAAATTTAAAGAAGAACATCCATCTTTACTGCTGGTAAAAGATTGTTTCAAGCATTTTCAAGGTTTTATTCATCATTTGGAAAGTGTTTATGGTGATGTCTTGTTCATGGATGAAGAGATCCTGGAGGCTTTATATGAGAACCATTTCCATCACCAAGAAGAATAGGTGTTTTCTCCCTTGGATGAAAGTGAAATTGAGCAGGACTCCAATGATGAAATGATGCTTATGAATGATAGTCATGTTCCATCCTATGATTTTGATTAATATTTGCAGTAGATTTGTTAGTCTTTTAATGAAAGGTATGAAGATAGTCATTCATTTTTTGGTTCAGATTGTTCTTTCTCTAGGTTTTTATTTCAAGATGAGGTTTATGATGAAATGCATGATCAAGGATTTGACACACTATTCCAAGAGAAAATTCGTGCAAATTGTGATGTTGAACTAGCATGTGTAGAGTCTTTAGACAATGTAATTATGGCAAAGAATAGTCATCAAACATTGTAGGCAGATGATGAAGAGGAGAGCAGTGATAAAGGAGAGGTTGTTTTAGAGCCTCATGCACAGGATGATCTTCCTCCAGGTAAAGAAAATGAGGAGTCTTTTTAAGAAGAGGAGATTGTCCTGGATCCTATGGATGTGCACATATTTGCTATTGATGATATGGTTGACTCAAATTCATATTTAAAGAACAAAATTCCCTTTTTCCTAATGTAAATGAAAAACTTAATGAACATATTCATCCTGACAAAAAATTTGCATTGGAAAATGAAGGATGTGCTTGTATTTTTGCTGACTTTCAAGGCAGGGAAACATTTCAGATTATTTAGGATCCTTTTACTAATTTGATTTAGTCATCAAGGGAGATGAATTTTATTGTATTTATGGATCATGTACATATGTTCAATGGACACTTGGAGTGTTCAATATTTTGTGTTTTCTGCCTTCTCAAGGAAAGCACGAGCATGATTCAAATAAGTAGCCATTTGCTCGATTTGTTACACTGGAGGGATCATTGCACATGATTGTATATATGTCTTTAGTAGGTGGGTGGCTATCATCATGATTTGAAGCCCTCAAATATCGATGGTTTGCTACCATAAGTAAGTTCAGTTAGTATGTTTTTTATATTCAAGTCAGTTCATTTAGTCAGTCAGTTTTTAGTTTAAGTCTAGTCTTTGGCATTTTGACTCCATTTTGCAATGAATAAGGCTACCTGGTCTACAGTGTTCTTGAAACCTCCAAGGAGATTCCATCCCCATCTGGAGCCAATGTTAGTGCCTACCAAATCATGTCAGTCACTGGTGATCAAATGTGCTCTTACATAGCTATTTTTAGGGTTTCTGGTTAAATTTTTAGTTTCAAAAAGTTTTTCAATAAAAATTTGACCATCAGTTAGGAAAGTCAATGTCTACTATTTCTTTTAGTCTCATGGCCAAGTAAAATCATCATTAGTAGATTCCCATATTCATTTTTGTTCATAATCCACCAAATAAGTCATCATTAGGTCACCACTAGGGTACTAGGTGTAATTCTGGAAACTTGGTCTTTTTACCATTTAAATTCATGTTAGGAGGAATAATAGAGATTAGTTTGGTAACTAAGGTTTGAAGGTTATGTTTTTTATTGTGTTCTCTCAATTGAAATATCAGCATAATATCACAAAAATAAAGTGTCAGTTCCAAGTGTAAACTGTTTTGTGGGTCCACTATTATTATACAAAGGGAAAATTGATTTTCTCCACCTATAAAAGCTCACCACTCACTCTCATTCATTCCTCATTTTCCCATTGCATTTTCCAACACTCCATCTCATTACACCAAGGTGATTTTGTCATGCCAAGAGGGTTTTTTGCATCCAAAAACTGATTTCTAGAACTATGCTATGCAAATGACCCTGTCTCTGCTATGCATATACCAGGTTGCAACTCCCTTTTCTCCAAGAGTGTGAGACCTATGCAATGGTTTTCTCCATCATGGTGACATTTTTCTACTATTGAAACAAGTTGGTGACCTATCTCAGGGTTCAAACTTCTTTCATTTCCCTTATTTATGCTTATTTGTCTCATGTTTACCTCCTAGGGTTTTGAAAGCAGTTAGCAAGGTTTTTATCCTTCTCTTCTTAAATTTTCCACTAAAACTCATATATAAGTGCTTCCACACCATAATCTATCCTACATACACTCACCCAAACACCTCCCATCAAACCCACTCCCAAAATTCATCAATTCTACCTAAACCTTAGACAAACTGTGTTTTCTTTACTATAGGATTGTGTTTCCTTTGTTTGGAAACCTTCCACTCACCCAAATCCAATAATTCCACTTTCCATAGTTTCCTAAACTCCCCCACTACCACCCCAAATTTTCTCACATCCCTATCCCCCTCATTTTTGACAAACTCCCTCTCAACTCTTGAAAATGCCCTGTTTTTCCACAGTCAAAACCCTAATTGCTATCTTAAGATCTAAGTGTTGAGATGGAGTCTGAAACCTCAGAGTAGAGGAATCATAGAGGAGGACTCATCATCAGCCATGAACCTATATCAACCCATGAGGTCTTATCATCTCCTTTCATTAGGAAATATTTTGAAGATGCAAGGTGTCTCACATTGTGTCAAAGGGTTGAAGAATTGAAGTACCATGACCAGTTGACTAGTGCTTTCGCCACTAAACTTAAAAGGGGCAAAGTGACCATAGCAGGGTTTCAAATCACTGTTTCAAGGAAACTTATCTCCGCAACTACATGGATTCTAGACACTGGAGAAATCTAGTTCAAAAGAGAAGACCATGACCTCCAAAACTACAAGATGTACCTAAAAACACAATACAAGGTAGCTCCAACTTATATTTTTCCATTCAAACATTTGTTTGACAGGTACACCCCTCTCATGAAAATGATCATGAGCTATTTCAGTTGTGAAGGCAGTTATTCAAGTATTTATAAGTATCACATGAAACTTCTGATACATTTCACCGTTGTACAACAAATCAATTTGTCCTATTACTTGTACAAAAGTTTGGTCAAATTGGAAAAAAAGGTACAAAATCAAGGAGAGAATCACTACACTAGTTTTTTTCATCATGGCCCAGTAAAAGTACTAGTTTGTCATCAATTATCACAAGCAAACATGTCTTGGGATCATTTTTCAAATTTAGCCTCTCCTCCATCTCCTTCAACTAGGTCTAGTGATGAAACAACACCTACAGGCTCACCAATGCAGTGAGATATTACTTCTTCAAGAAAATAAACCAAGAGGAGAGACAGGGCAGAAAGGTCTTAGACTTATTCCAGAGGTGATAGGCTTGTGTTTTCTTAAGGGATTGTTGAAGGGGCCAAGACTACAATAGGTAAAGAGACAGTTTTCTCATAGCATGAGGAGTCCTCTCATTTAGGTACACATGTGTCACCTATGGAGAAAGGATAGGAGGGCAGAGTTAAAGATCAGATCATCAGAGATAAGGAGGCTAAAATCAAGAGATTGGAAGGCAAATTGATAGAGGAAAATGCTCTAATAGCATGCCTGCAACAAGAGAATATGCAACTGAAAGTGAACCAATTGCTTCAAGACAAACCAGCAGGTACTTCAAGGAAAGAAACGGAAAAGTAGTAGTTGAAAAGGAAGTGTCAAAGGGTAAAGGAAAGAAAAGTACATCAGGGAGACCAAGGACTAGAGCAGCTAAAAGAGCCCTTGAGCTACAAAAAGAGGTTTCTCCACCAAAAGAACAGATTATGGTAGATGACCTAATCACTAGAAATATCAATGAAGATATGGTTTATTGGCTTGATAAGGTAAATGGACACCTGGAGCATCTCCTCAAGAAGGAAAATAGGAACAACAACTTGCAGAGGCATATGGCTATTCACTACTATACTAGAAAAAAAGTATCTTGAGTTAGGATCAAGCATTTGAAGATCAAACTCAAGGAAAATATAATTGGTCAAAATGAAAAACAGAAGCTTGATTTACTTGTTGAGGCCTCGCTCATGGCATAGCATATCGTATTATACCCTTACTTAGTAATTTTGAGGAAATTTGGAGAAATTTTTGTCATTTCCAAAATTTTGGTCATTTTTTATTGTTTTAAAAACATAGGAAATTCTATAAGTGCAGCACCTTGGTGCTATGCTTTCACCTCAGAGCTCCAAATGATGAAAAATTTATATCCCTGGATATTTTTTGCCCTAAGGATCTCAAAAATCCACTTTTGGAAGCAGTTCAGCAAATTGGTGAAGAGAAAAAGTCAAAAAAGGAGTGAAAAGGACACTTTCTGCCAATGTTCTAGAATAGGCGCTGTGCTTATAGAGTCACCTCGAGAGAATGGATTTTTGAAGTCCTTCCTGTGCTCCATTTCCAAAAATTCGAGTTGATCTGGAAACTAGACAGAAAATTCTAGTTGATGTTCTCTTACTTTTCAAATTTGACTTCTATAAGACCTCTAAAAACTGACTGCAAGGTGGTGCTATGCTTATAGCTTAATGCACTATGCTTATAGCTAAATGTGCTACACTTATAGCCAAATGCACTACGCTTATACCTGTAGATGACTTTTTCACTTCAAATTTTTCCAGATTTTGGTTTTATGATGTAATTTTTATACTTTAAATACTTTATGAAGTAATTATTGAGTTAATGTGCATGATAAGTTGTTTTAGTGTTTAATTAAGTCTCATAAAGGTAGTAAAACTCAATTTGAAGTCTAAAATAAGAGTTTGTGTTTGACCTTCTTACTCTCTCTCGTTTGTTGAGAGATTCTTGGTAATTGTTCCACCACTTAGGGATTCGACCCCTGAAGGTGGGGAAATGGTTGTTTTGAGACTGTATGTATGTTTTATCATTCATTAATAAGGGTTGGACTTTTGTGGAGAGACGTGTACCTTATGTTTTCATATAGCTAATTAAGGAGCAATTGCAACCATATTTCATGAATACATGTTCAGTGAGTCTATGGTATTATTTTTCTTTCATATCAATTATTAATTGATGAAATCATCTCTCTTTAAATGCTTTTCTTTCTTCTTATGGTTTTCCTTCCAGTCATATAGGAAGAATACTTAGATTTAAACTCTTTTTATGTGGAAAATCATGATTGTGTCTCTCTTCTTCTAAAATTAATGAATTCATGTTTATACATGCTTATTATGTTTTCTCAAACTCTCAGACCTATACTGCATTAACTAAATCCTAATTTCATCATAATGCACTGATATCTAGCTCCTTTTTATGCTTGTCACTGTACACTTGATAACTTGACCTAATTTCTTGTTCTCATCCCTAGTCTAGAAAACCTTAAAAACCTAAATTTTCAAATACTCAAACAAGACTTATACATCTAGCCTAAAATCCAATTATTCATTGGCAAATCCTTAGAGAGATCCTTCTCTGGTTCAGTAGGTCTAGCTACTGAACTGAAAGTGGTTCGAGGTTACCTCTTTCGATCTCCACCTCAGCATAAGACATTATAGTGGATAAGACAACCAACTCAATCGGTTTTCATACTCTTGCCTTCAACTACCCTTACTCATACACTAAGCTTCATTCAAGTCTTATGTTACCTTCTAGGTTTCTTTTTTCTCTCCCTAAGCTCCATTAACTTCATCCTTCCCAACCAATTCCCAAGACCCTCAAAACATAAAGGCTAGAACAAGAAAAAAACAAACAAGAAGAAAACCATGAAACACCAATAGAAATACGACACCGCAAACAAAGTGGCAAGGCTTTTCACAGGACATAAACAAAACTGCAAGGCCTTGCACGGGAAACAAACAAAAACACCATGAATCAATCCCCATGGTTCCAAATGCTTCCAAGGGAAATCTCAACCTGAGCCTTCTTCAATATTTCATGGCAGTATCTTTTGTCATGCAATCCCCTACATCATATTGTATTAGACACATAACTATCAGTGCATAAATAAACATAACAATATACCAACTACATTACCTTATTGTACTCAACAAGCTACCCTACTACTGAACAACTGCACATATATCATCTCTCAAGGAACTTCAATTCCTTGACGAATCCATCCATAAATAGAAACCAATTGTTATACCTATCAGATACATGTTCACATATATATCACATATCCACATAATATTAGACAAAATCTAGGTTAAGAACACTTACTGCATTCAAAGCATTTATTCATTTGGAATTGCGATTTCCAAACATAGCCAAAGGAATTCTCACCCAATTCCTTTCTTTTACCTTTACCTTGTTGCAATCAAGTCTTACTATGTATTGTCACATCACCCCACTATTAGTTATGTAAACAAATCAACTATTATCTTGTCGTGCTAATACCAAGCATGTTTCCCTACAACTTTTTACACATGTCAGCCTCATGTTCCAAGGATAAAAAAAACATATCTATTAATTTGAAATCAACCTTTACCAAGACTAACAACTATGTCATAATAAAAAATCAACTCACATTCATCAATCATAATTTATAATGCTACAACCATCCTACTTGCACTCAAGTACATATCAATTATCTCAACACATATGTGTTAGTACAACCATCTTAAAACAAGATCATTTCTTCATGTAATCTTATAGACACATACTCATATCATGCAATTAATCAAACATTCAAACAACAAATAAACAACATCATAGACACCAAACACTCAAACACCAAATAGACGACATAATCAAGCATTCAAGCACCAAGTTGATGGCATAAGAAAACTCATACCTTAATATATCTCAATGGGTTATCTTGCCTGCACAATAAATATATATTAGCATGCTATAACTTCACAACATATCAACTCAAACATAAATAAGGCCATGATTTCCATAACAGTACTAGCTAACATGTTCACATCATAAACTCATAAACTCATAAACAATTTTCATTCATCCATAACAATCACATATGCACAATCAGTCTAGATTAGTACAACACAATAGCACAAATAGGGTGATCCATACTTGAGTATCATAACCACAATCATCTGCATAGACCAATCCATATTAGCATAATACATATAACATCAAGATCTTAGTTGCAATCACCATAACCACCATGCATATGACTGCAATGCATATAACAACAAGTTAACTACCATGCATGACTAACCGACACATGTACATATGATCACATTGATTAACTAACATCTATCATACATGTAAATACAATAGAATAGAAAGACAAGCATATAACTAACCCTAATACTTATAACAACCATTAACCATATACCTGCATGCCAAACATACAAACCTATACGATGATTTTCTCTCACCTTGAAGTCTTATGTTGCAACCTCACTCTAATAGTTTGCTTCTCCTACTCTATCTCAACCAACATATCAGCATCATAATATAACAACAACATCATGACGACACAACTACAACACCAACTAGACACAATGCATGCATAAAAACATATGTATGACACACATGCATACAAAATACATACAAACACTAACATGCATTCATGATGAGCACATTCTAACAACAACACCATCAACTGGTGCATGACATCACGACGACACAATGACCACCACCATGGATACACAATAATCACATAGACACCAAGCATAGGGACATGTATGAAACCAACATGTACACATGACAACACATTCATCCAAGGAGAACAGAAAGCAGACATCACCCAAGGAGAGCGAAAACCATGCTCTAATACCACCTTGTGGTATCAAATATCACACAAGGAGAACGAAAACCAGACACCACCCAAAGAGAACGAAACCATGCTTTGATACCACCTTGTAACACCCTGCTCCCGCATTTACCCAAGTTAACCAGTTCGTTGCAGTAAAAATCTGACGAGAGTTTACTATGATCTAATTCAACTCCCCATGTACAATTAAGGAAGTGGAATCGACAAAACATAACCAATCTGACCTTCTACACATGCTACAGAACCTTTAGGAACCAACCAACCCTTCCAGGTGACCAACCCCTATGGTAACTAGAAATTTTACTGACCTAGAGCCTCAGTCACTCCCATGACATGGGCATGTATGTGACTAGGACCCTCTAGCTTCTCCTATGGCAAGGGCATGCCAGTGATTGGGGACCTTTTCAGCTAGTTTTGAGCCAACGACCTCAAATTTTGTGCCACTCTTTTAGGGTTAGGATTCAGGACACTACCCAAAACTCCATGAAACCTTTAGAAATGATAAATAAAATAGAAATAAAGGTACTAATGAAAACATTTGGTCAATGAATTTACTAGACCCCTACTAGCCATGACAGGAATTTTGTCAAACATGTCACAAATATGCATTCTATAGGTCATAACAATAGATCTGAGCATAATGGTCGCATACTTGTCTGAGAATAACTAAGAAGCATTGATGCCTTATAGTTGCATTATCATCTATTAGGTCATATATTCATTGTTCATTCATTTACAAATCAAAATATGATCAGATCCATATATCATCACTATCATAAAACATACTCATAACCAACATATAACCAACAAAAATGACAAGGATACAAAATCCATAAAATCCACATATAAACTAGTACATTTACACATGAAATACTAAGGAAAAATATCTCTTATTAATGAGTGCAAAATCCAACTAGGTATGAGACTTCCATGAACCACCCGATTCATAGATTTCCTAAACCAAATCTTTTTTTCATTCAATCACCCCTGTTCTATATTCCTAGCATGAATGTGGGACTCATAACTAGAAATAAACAAGGGGTTCCTAAGGCTAAACCACCTCACCCTCATCAATAGAACAACCTTTACCGCAATCCCCATTAAATCATTAGGCCCTAAATAAGCATGGATGCCACCAGATTTCTCCACCTACACTGTGAGGAATTTTCCTATCTCCTATTCTCTAGGCTTTATTGTACATATCACCATACAATGGTCAATGATCCCTAGGCCTAATCAAGACTCCACCATCCAAGATTTATCGTATATATTTCCATTCACCGGCCAAGGATTCCTAGGCTTGATCGAGGACACACACCTCTAATATTTACCTCATATCCCACCATTCAACAGTTGAGGATTCCTAGGCCCAATGAGGTAACACAAAATATGGCTTTACCACAACCCACCGTCTGATTCATGGTTTACTAGGCCAAGGATTTACTGCAATACACAGTCTAATTCAGGGATCATTGGGCCATGTGTTCTTTCTTTTAGAGACCATCTCACTCAATTTTGAATCCATTCAAAAATATAACTCAACCAAAAAATTGAGAACCCCATCACACCATGGCTATCTGAAAATGGAATGGCAAGTTTGAAGAACACTATCACACCTGTAAAAACCCATGCCAATGACAACAGGAGAACCAAGAACACACATGCTTAACCATGCATCCCAAAACTAGAAAGGAACTCATACATGCAACTCAATACCTACAAATAATCCCACTGTAGCTAATAGATGCTTCTCTTCCTTGTTTAATATTTTCTTTCCTTGATCCAATGCTAGAGTGCTCCAATAAAACTCTATGTGTCCAAGACTGTGAGAGAGAGAGAATAGAGAGAGTTCTCCAAAATTGAACTGAAAAAAGTTCATGAACTGATCCTCATAATCCTTTTTATCAATGAGGCCTCTATTTTCTTCATTTTCCATTATTTTCCTTCATTTTCCTCCTCGCATGCAACCAGTGACTTTTCACCTTCCATTTCTCCAATTTCCTTTATTTCCATAAATAAAATTTGAATTAATGCCTCATGCCTTTCCAAATCCTTTGCCATTTCTTTTTCCAATTTACTTTAGCCATAATAACCGAAATGAACACCCACTAGGATGTTTCTCCCACCATTCAACTTGGAATACGTGTCCCATGACCTTGGTCTTATATTTTTTTTCACATGAATTTTTAACCAAGGTTGTTACATCTAACATAGTAGGAGAGCCACATCAACCCTGCCCCCTCAACTCCCATCTCCATGTCAAAGACGCCTGAGGGCCATTCCAAAAACAACCCCACATGCATATTGATGGTGTTGGACCTGCCAACATTCAAGGGACCTCCCTGATATGAAGTCCCAATTGGACCTCACACTATTTGGTGTAGAAGTCCCATCCAAAATCCGACCCGATTGTCGATGCAGTGGGTTTCAATGATGTCCTTGGCTACAATAATGCATAGACTGATGTATAGTGACATTGATGAGAGAAAGTGTGTGACCCTACAGAGATTCAAGTGTGATGCATAAAGGTTTTGCCACATGGAATGGAAAATAAGTAAGCCCCTTAAAATCTCGTAATAGTATGCAGCTTGAAAGGAACACATGAGCATATATGACATCACAAGCTAATATGCTAAATAATTCACAAGTTAGCAATGATGAATTAAACAACAACATGCATTCAACAAAATTCGTACCAATGCAAATGAAATAGTTCATAATCATAAGCGCAAGTTAAATAACGTACATTGAAAACATAACAAGAATAGTCCTACTATATTTACAACATGTGCATGAAAATACTTATCCATCAAATCCCAGTGTTCATTCCAATTTCTTGTTCTTAGCCATCAAATACTTAGTTTTTGACTTAGCTGCGCCTACGAAGGCCAAGTTGCTTGTGGCAATGGCATTAGGATTCTTCTTGGTGTCGGCCACAATCACACTTTATCTCATAAAAGTAGGAGATGTGAGGTCATCCAGAAAATGCTTCTTAGTCACTTGTACAATCTTCTTCTGAATTTCATCACATGAAAAATTGTACATGTCCATAACCATGTCATCATCAAGATGAACAACTTCCCCTTCCTCACCTGGAGCCAAATCTGTTGCTGGAGGTGGTGGAGACTAAACGTTGAATGGGGGGAGCAGGTGG
>APFE030137989.1:848-12554 GCA_000404065.3 Pinus taeda
CAGCAGCCCCCCCTGTCCGGCAGGTTTGAGGGGGGCGGGTATCCCCCTCTACGGGGTTCGGGGCAGCGCCCAGAGAAATTTTTTTTTTGGACCCTATATTAGGTTGGGGGAACCTACCTATGGTTTTTGGTCCATCATTCTGGACGGGATGGTTTTCGGTCCATGGTATTGGATGCTTAAGCATGTATAAATATGTATTGTAACATTGAAAGGAATATAATGAAAAATAAAGCTGGTAGTCTCAGTTTTGAGATCCAGTGGGAAATCTCTGTGTATATGTGTTTTATGTGTTATGCTCTCGCATTTTTTATTTTTCCTGTGATTTAGAATTCGTATGCACGTAATTTCTTTACGGGGTTAAAACCTACACTGTTCACCTATAATATTATCGCCAACATGTTGAAAATGTTCAAAAACAATAATCGGGTTTGATACTACATTAATATTTTAGTTCTCCTAAAGCCATTGAGGTATGTATACATGTTCAAATATTTTCTTTATTTCAAAAAGTGGATGGAGAAGAGCCATGTTTGTCACTTCCAATAAATTGGAATATCTACTACTATCAATCAGGCTCTATTAAGCGATCAAGAAAAACTTCACCAGATTTTGGAACAACACCCAAAATCGATGCAAATGCTCTAGGTATGTCTTATAACTTCAACAATTTTTTGATAGTGACCTTGAATGTTGGAGTAATGTTAGTTTCATTTTTCTAAATAGTTTGTTCTAGTTGACTAATCCTCACCATGCCATTTGGTTATAGAATCTACATTTGTTTTCTTCAACTGATATATTCACATTCCTTGGCTAATAATATATTTATTTCATAGCTACATATGTACCAATACAAATTTGTCAACTATCACAATTTTCACATTCATAATTTTATCATGTTTTTTTTGTTACATATCCTCGTTGTATGCTTTATCTAGATTGCATCACATGTTTTCCATTGCATTAGAAAGACCGCATAGATTGTTAATCTTTATAGTATGGGCTATGTAAATTCCCACATGAATAGTTAACTATTTTTTCATGATTACTATATACTCGTAATCCATAATGTCATTGGCCAAACATGCATTGCGCATGGTGTTGTAGCCTCGAAGTCTCTTTTTGGACTTCATTTTGGGTCATCAGACCATCAAAGTGAAGAAAAGTTTAAATATGTGTTTGCATTGAAATACCTTCATAAAAATAAAATAAATGACCATAGCACAAATGTTTTATTACACAAAAGGACTACCTTAGAATAGGTAATATACCTTGAAGCTAATGTGTTTCTTTAAGCATGTTTCATTTTAATCTAGCTCTTTCTAGTCTTTATTTCTTTCTACTAACTAATAGTTTATGATGGACCACTCAGAAAATTGTCAGAACAATTCTTCAATTGTTAAAGAAACCTATAGGTATAAATCAGTTGTAAGAGATAATGCTAAAAGAAGAGCTTCCATTTTTTACAACTGAGATTACAGTTTGATCTTGGGCATTTCTACCTCATCGATCTATTAATCTTAATGAATTTTCAAAAGAGTTAGCACCCTCTAATGAAAAAAAAACCAAATAATGAATCTAGAGTACTAAAACGATTGATGATTCTTATTTTGTGGGGGGTATTCCCAGCTAATCTATGTGGGAGTGCCCAGATTCATTACTAGATAGACCTACATTTCCTCTATCTTCATTAAAGAGAAAATTGGCTTAAGTAGATGACCCAAATAAGCATCATAAAATTGATGGCATTGGTTTAAGAGTTGTGACAGGAGCCAAAGCCAATGTC
Source organism: Pinus taeda (assembly GCA_000404065.3). Taxonomy (NCBI): domain Eukaryota; kingdom Viridiplantae; phylum Streptophyta; class Pinopsida; order Pinales; family Pinaceae; genus Pinus; species Pinus taeda. Next base: position 2,632 of record APFE030137989.1, read on the forward strand.
TTGTTTGTTCATATAGAAGGTACAATTGTTTCTCCATCTGGTCCACCTAGAAGAGACACATTTAGGTAATGCAAAGCTAATAGTATTATACCACCTTCTATGCATGTTGATGATTATGTTGCAACAAAGAGAAACATTGATGGCATGAGTAGAAAATCCAATTTTGTTAATGTTCAGCATGTAGGGTCTATTAGTGGTAGTTTACCATATATTCACGTGGATGAATTTATGGCTAGAAAACATGAATTTCAATATCCAGTAGCTTCAGCTGGTGGATACCTGTAGAAACCTGCGCAAACACTACCACTTGAGACTGGGAGCATTGTTGATAAAAATGCTAAATTTAGAGAAGAAAAGTCTCACCTTGAAGATGACTTACAAGAAATCAATGTTAAGTTGGAAGTTGTTTCTGAATCAAAAGACTTGATGAATCAGAATCAATTTTCCTTTTGAATTGAACCAAGATGAATCAAAAAATCCCCCCTTCCTCACTCTTTCAAGAAACATAGTTGGATCCTTTCAATAAAATTAATTTGTATAGTGCCCCAGTTCACTAGGACTACTATTGATTTCTGTGAATTCAAACAATCCCCCTCCCCCTCTTTCAAAAAGCATATTTGGATCCTTCTAATAATGTGACATGGAGAGTGCCCTAGTTCCTGAAGACCAATATCATTTTTTACATTCCAAATGATCCCCTCATCCTATTCCAAGTACCACAGTTAGATCCTTCTAAGAAAAGCAATTTCGAGAAAGCCCCATTTCACCAAGACTACTATGAGCGAAATAATTAAGAGATATATCATGTGATGATTATAAATTTTTAAGGTGATAGTGAGGACCTTCAAAGACACAATTGGAACATTGGTGCCTATGATAAGCATGGATTTATGCTTAAGACCTAAGATTTGTTAGGGAAAGCTAAAAAAACAAATATATGACACCTGAGACACTAGAAAATTGTAACAATATTGAACTTAGGTCTGGAGATCTAATTGGTACAATTTTTAATGATTTAAATTCAAGGTAAGGAAAAGTGAGACATGAAAGAATGCACACATAATAATACCACTAATTTGAAACCTTCACTTAGTAATTTTTCACAAACATGGACACCTATATTATAAAGTTATTTTTGAAACAAAATTTTAAAATGAAACAACAAATAAATGACTTACCAAGGATCTAGAAGACTTAAAGCATCCAGATCCACTCTAGCAACTATATCAAAATTGTTGTCCAAGTTTCTAAAAGTGAGGTTGATCTTCCCTTGATGTTGTTACAGGATTTGAAAATGGAACAACAAGTTGTTGCCACACAGAGGAATGAAAGGACATTAATTTTCTTGGTAAATTATACCCACTGATAATGTTGGGTACAACTGTAATCAGAGGAGGGTGAACATGAGAATTCCAGTGTTCAAAATCCATATTGCATACAAAATCATCAAAGCTCCAATGAAATCTTGAATGAAATTTAAAATTTTAAGAAGAAACACCATGAATGCTCAACATCCCTAGCACCCCATTTACATGAATCCTCTATCTTACAAACCCACTTCAAAAACAATCTCAATTACGCAGACATGAGATAAGAGTTTGTGACATAAATACAAGATCAGTAAATTTAAAATCCAATTCAAAGAGGAGCCAAATTGGGTAGAAACCAAACCAAAATTAACATCGCGAGTGAGGATTTCTTGGTCATGCTGCTTCAAACTGAAATGAAAGAAGAATGGTGGAAAGAATGCCATAATTGCGAAAAAAAAGTAAAGAATCACACAATTGTCCTCAAAAGTATTATGTGCCTCCTCCTGAACCACTATGAAGAGAAGGATGAGGGTTTATCCATTAATCCCTTTCTATTTTTGTTATAGCAATTTTATTTTGTTTGTGTTTGAAATTCATGGGAATGAACGTTGCAATGCAATATTATAATCATCTATTATTTCTAATTTTCGAATGTAATCAAGGAAACTAGAGATTAGTTTCAAACCTATGATGTGTTGAGAATAGAGGCAAATCTATAGAGAAGAGAAAATTTGTGAATTGTTTATTTGTATGTGACATGCATCTTAGAACACTAATTTTGGATCAGAGAGAATACTTTGCCAAATCACTTGGAAAATTGCAAACTTCTTCATTAATAAGGGCGCAATATCTGAGAGTGGAACAAATTTATCCAACATTTTTATCAGACACAGGTTGATATAGAAACATTAAATTATAATGGATTATAGCTTGTTAAAGGACATGAATTCTTTCAAAACTATGCCCTAGACTAAAATTTTCCAAGGTCAATATTTACCTAATAATTGAGGACAACGATGCTTTCAAAACCACATATTGGATGTGAATGCCATCACGACTACATCTTGCACTAAAATTTAATAATCTTAATAGCTACCTAACACTTTTACAGAGTCCATAAAATTGAAAGGGAAATTTTACATGATATTTCAATTATCTTGTATAGAAATAAATAGAAAAATTTAGTGGGTTCAATAAAAACAGAATAATAAATTTCCCACTCTTTAGGGTTGGGGAAAAATATTCAACGGTCATTTGGGGCAACATAAAAAGAGAGCATTTGAAAGATCAAAAATTTCTCTACATATTAATGAAAACCACTCCTGTAAAACTCCTAGACTAGTTGTAAACTCTATAGGAAATCCTCCATGTAAAACATCAACTTCTACATAAGCAAGTGGCTCAAATGAATCCATAAGAAGTTGATATTTATTAACTACAAGTTCATGTTGTTCTTCATGTTATTCTTATGGTTCTAGAAGCATAGCCATTACTAGATACCTCTTCGAGTTGAAATCAAGAAGGGATTTATATTCAAGTAACCAAAAATGAGCATCATGCAATGGTAAATGTTGAATAAGATTGTTTAAATATAATTGGCATACAGTTACCATTGATATAATATCCTCCATATTATCTTTGTAAATTTTGGTAATCGCATGAAGTCCATTTCAAATGAAGAGGAATGGAACCCAACTAAAAGGGAAATCCTCACATGTGTTTCCTCAACTTTCGTTGCACCAAAGGATGGACTCCGGTGAGGGATCACTACAACAACCTCCACTGACAACATCTCACTACAAGGCACCATCAATTTCTCCCTCATGTAGGGGTCGATCTACTTTCACTCTTCTGGAAAGAGGTTGGAAATGGATTCAACAAGCTTGAGGATTTTATTGGAGAGAGAAAGCCTCAACACATATGGGATCACAACATCATGGAAGTTTCTGCTTTTAGGATTTGGTTTCCATAGAAAAATAATTTGGAGTATCATATTGGGCTCCAAATGGAATGTACAAAACTGATTTATGGTATTTATCTGTGGCTTCATGTCTCGAAGTGAGAATGGGATAATATTTATAGTATAAATCAAACCCTAATATGTACGAGAATGGTAGTCTCATGCTTCTAAAGATGAACTAAAATTTGGGAATGACTCACGAGGTTTCTAATATATCTAGAAGTGGGTAGTTGATTCAAGAAGCTAGATATTTCCAACAAAAACAAGAATAGATGCCTCAGATTTTTTGAATGAAGATTCGATGGTTGCATTCGATGTTGGATTTTCCATGATCAATGGACTAAATATTCAATGGTGGCATTCGATATTGGGTTTTCCACAATTAGTGGACTGAAGTTTCGATGGCGGCATTAGATATTAGGTCAGCAAGTCGTAAAATCATTTGGTCCGCTATTTGTAAATCCATAATTCACAAATCTCTCATATCTCATTTTCCTACCCTATGGAAAATTTGTGGTTGGGAGGAATATTGTAAAGAAAAGTAAAAGTTTAAATTTTAAAAAGTGTTAAAATTTTCCAATGCTATAAAAATAGAGAAAATTTTTTATCTTCACTTACATATTTTCATTGTATTTGAGAAACTAATAAATTATTACATGTTTTTGGTTGTGATATTATGTGTTATTTATTATAATAATAAAAATAATAATAATCTAGTTTTAAGGTTATGTTTTTATGTAATGATTTTCTATTAAAGTTTTATGGAGGAAAATGTGAGTGTGGAAGGAAACAATTTCTTTTAACTTGGTTGTATTGGAAAACATTTAGGTTTTCTTGCATATTAGGCGGGTAAAAATAAAATAGACTATATAGTAAATAGATTTAATAGTTAGAAACAAGTGTTAGCTTATTAAAATTCATATGTCAAATTAGAACAAGTAGGATATACATATTTATTTAGGTTAAATATATTCAAATTGTTATGGGAAGGGGTTGTAGGACCCTATTTTTTCATCTTGAGAAAATGGAGTTCTCTCCTAGTGATTCACATTGTTTAGGTTGTTATAAGAAAAGTAGGTGTTTTTCCTCAAGACACGAACATTTCATTTTAATCAGTGATAATGTGGTTTAAATAAGGCCTTAAAAAGGGAATAAGCATGCACATTCGGGATGCTAGTGTTACGATCTCCTTTAGGCATGAGTGCACGTCTAAGAATACTTTAAGAAAGGTTGAAGATTTTGAATAGTTAGAGATGTTGGAGGGTTGTAGTATAAACTAGAGGTTTGGACAAGTAATTTAAGCACCATGAGATGTTTTGAAGCAAACTTAAGATAGTTGACAATTTCCAAGAAGGAAACTTGGTAGTGGTACTAAATAAACACCCCTTGATCGAAGTTCATACTCTCTCCTTAGTACTACCATTGTGCAAGACGAAGAAGAAATGTGAAATAGATGTGAAACCCACTAAATACACTGGCAAGGTTGGTGTAACATATATAGGTGGTCATGTTGTGTTACAAAAGGAGGTGTTGGACCACTCCCATTTTCGATAATTTTTCAACCTTTAAATTTAATTCCCTGTGAATGTGATCAAATAATATGACCCTAAAGATTCTAATAAGCTCCATAATTCTAATCATCCTTTCATCTAATAAAGAAGTGTATAAGGAAGTATAAACTTTCATCCAATCTATAAAAACCTTTGAATCCACTATGACTTGTAAGCTTAGATTGTTGAAGTGACACAATTAAAATGACTAACATAAATGACTAATTGATATTATTGTAGTTCTTGTTAGGTAGTCATATTTTTGTTCCTAGACTAAATTAATCATTCACGTTAGTCGTTTTTAGTAGTATTACTTATTAGATAGTTGTATATTTTAACTCGGGACTAAATTAGTCATTTATGTTAATAGTTTTTAGTTGGGTCTCTTAATATTGCTAATTTTTGGTAGTATTTCACTTGGAAAAGTTGTGGTGACTAACTTTTTTAGTCACCCAGTCACTAGTTTCACCATTTTCTACTAGTTGGCCTACGACCCCTACAACCTCCCTTAGTACATATCTAGTTTCACAAAGGCTTAGCTCAATATACAAGCACCTCAAAAGACATGTATGATCATAGGTGCAAGGTACTGGTAAATAAACAAAGCAATTCAAGAAACCCCATATCCTACATTATCAATAACACTATGAAACTTCATGGTTATCATGCATTATCATTACAACCATGAATCTCCATGATTAATCACTATCTTCGACATAGATGAAAATAAAATTGGTAGTTTAACTATTAAAATAAATGCCTTTTGCTAGAAATAGACAGAGTTCCATATCCTCCAAGTTGAGCTCATTTTGGATCCACATCCATTGGCCTATGCATCTCTTCCAGAATGAGATATAATTCCATTTTTCTTTGTCCAACATCGTTTGAATCAACACCGTTAGGTTATGGGGGACTGAACCTGGTTCATAAACCTCAACAAATACCTCTCGAATGCACTCTACTGCTACTGAGCCAAACAAAGGGGAAACAAAACAAGGTGATGGAGGTGAGACATGCAATTTTTTTAACTGGCACGTCTATTCCATGCAAAGTTTTCGTCATGTTGTAGTCCCATTCACATTTAAAAATTAGTTTCCTTGTTTAAGGTGAATTTTACTAGTGTAGTAAATAAAAAACAGAGAAAGTGACGTAACAAGTGCAAAGTATACATAAGAATGATATACCGGTTTCATTGAATCTTGCAAAGGGTATAAACCCATTCCATATGTTATGATATATTTATTTCTCTATTGATATCATAAGTTTTGGCTAATCATGTGATTTAGATGCCCGTAGGGATCACCTCCAACATTGTATTCTTAGTGTTCGATTTGTAGAGGAGGAAAACCTATAGTAGGCTTCCCCAAGATGGTTGATTCTGGCAAACCTATTCTAGTTGGGTAATAAACCCAACAAAGCTCTATTCCACCCTGCTAGAAAATATGACCCTCTCATGTGTGTACCTCTTGGAATAAAAATATAGTGGTGGTCTCCTCTCCTATCACGTTGAAACAAATTTTCAAATACCATGACCATGTGTGGCTCCTCGAGAAGGGATATGACCTAGTAGGTCCTACCCAAACCATGATTTAAAGTTGTAATAGAAACGTTTGGCTCATTTATATGTGGAATTATCCTTCAATCCAAATCTAATCTAGTTGAGTTGACTATATTCCCAGTGCTAAGTGGAATTTTTGAATATGTACTCTAAGAAAATATTTCAGAAAGTCATATTTTTGGGTCACATATTCGATGCTTTTGGGTTTCATATCACTTCTACTGATTGTTGGACAAAGCCCATTTCTATAATTTGTATACCATAGCTTCTTATGAGCACAGTGAAGTTTGTTTCTCCACACATGTAAATGCCACACCCTAATCTTGGTCTTAATGTGGATGGTTTATTTATGAAAGTTCTATGGATGCTTCAAATTGATGCTTTCTTACTTTATTTACTTTATACCAGAAATTCATTCTAATTCTGGTGGACCTTTTTTTGTATATGAAAATTTGGCTTAATTATTTTTCTTAGATCTACTAGTTTACATTCTCCATTCCATACCTTGACAACCATACATTCTCTTTGGTGGTTTATTTGTTAATATCTTAGGTTAAAAAATGAATTCGATTGATATTTATGTTTCCAAATTATATTTACTTTTAGATGTCATGATAAATGTGATATGAAAACCTAAATACAAAAGGCAAGAGTAGCAAAATAAATTAAGTTAATTTTTTGTACAAGAGAGCAACCCTTATTGGTGATTTAAATCAATTTATTCTCTTGACTTTTGATGGATTATGCCATTGAATTCAAGTTGTTACTATGTTTTCAATTTAACAATTATATTATCTCTCTACTTCTTTTAAATTTCTCAGTTGTATGTCATTCATTCAAAAGATTTATTTATAATAGGTATGTTCCCACGCCAATGCTAAAGGCATCTCACTGGTAAGAGAGAAAAGAGAGATTTAGCTAACTATAAATGTATTCCAACCATTATCCTAATAAAAGAGGGAAGATTTTCTATATTATTCTCCTATAGACCTACAATTTCCTTTTAATATAAAACAATTTTAAAAGAAAAAAATTATGACAAAAGTTCATTTAGGAGATTTTAAAATAAATTCAAATTTGGTCTATCTATATATTGGTTTGAGGAGAATCATATATGAATACTAATATCATTAATATCGCTCTGAACTTTAAGATGTTAAAGCAATCAAGGAAGAAAATGGTAGATGATCCATTGATATAAATTACTAAATTTCACTCTCATGTTTTTGAATACATTAATACTCGTAAATAGTTAATTCTTTTAGAAATAAATAATGAAAAAAATAACTATAGAATTTCAATTATTAAATTGTCATGGTTTTCATGGGCCTCACCTCAATGTTTCTTATGGTGTCTACAGGCATCATCTCAATTATTCTCAATTTTATTCCTTGTAACAAAGGAGATGATGTCAGTTAATTTCTTATCCTTTTTCTAGTTTCTTCATTCTAGAATAATTTTCTCCTTCCTTCACCTATAGTACCAAAGAAAATATAAAAGTATGTGTCATAAAAATATAAAAGCATGTGTCATGAAAATATAAAAGTGTGTGTCATTTATAGCAAGATTAAAAATAACAGTATCAATGAGTGGAATTGGAATGATTTTTTGGGATTCGTAGCATTATCACTAGTTTTAGCCACAAAAATTATATTGTTTTTACCCCTATGATACCCTATTTCAATCTCTTATATTACCTACTTTGAAACCTTCCACCTTCCACTTCCACACCTTTTTTATGCAATGGTGAAGATATGTGTTCTTTAATAATTTTATTAAATAGTTGAAAGTAAATTCTAATTTATTACCCAAACACCTTCATTCAATGCATTTTGTAGGAGCAATGACTGTTAAAAAGTTGTTAATGAAGGTTGTATAGATGTCAAACCTCTTATAGAGATCTTGTAACCAAGGACATGAATGTGTGTGGATTGTTTAACTAAGGATTCATCGCAGATAGATTAATTAGTCAGCATCCTATACATTTATCAAAGGTCTTCATGAATGTTAGGTCAATGTATTATGTTCCTAAAGGATATCATAGTTGGTTCAAAGTTGAGATGGAGGGAACTATTTTAAGTTCTTGCTCCATTAGTGGTCAACAAAATATCCTGGAATAATTTGCACTATACCAGATCGAGTCTCTTTTGCATCATTCTTGGTATCTGATATTAGTTTGTCTAAAATCTCATCAACTATTAAAGCCCATATTTGTAATATAATGCATATAAAAAGACAATATATGGCATCTTGCCAGTTTAGTAATTGTATAGTAACTCCATGTTGTTGAATTATCTTTTATGTATTGCTTCTTTGGTCAATTGGACCTAATCCATTGACATATGATGTAAATGACTAAGGAATATTTAATATAAAGCTTCCATACCCGGTTCTATTTCCATTTATTGTATATTTGATGTTTAAAAATTATTTATGATTTAAATCATTTATAGAGAGTGAAAGAAGGTTGGTTGGGCTTGGTAATCTACTTCATCGCCTCTCTTGTTTGTTCATTTACTAGAATAGGTTATCGACTTGTGAAGTGGTGTGTAATACCTTTTAGTTTATTGCGCTAACTAGTGAATTTCCTCTCGGATTTGAAGGTGCCTTATGTATAGGTTACATTCTCTGGCTCCTTGATATATGCACTTCTTTAGTTTACACTTGTTTCACATTCAGATCTATAAATATTAGAATCATAAGTGCGCCAATAATTTTTGGTAAACTTTACACATTTGAATCTTTTCGATAGTCGGTCACTATGTGAATGTTATCCACATGTTACAACAATACATTTTCATGTGTACTATGGTTATTTATGTGACCAATTGTTTGTTTCATAGTCTAGTTCCTAGTGTTTCGACCTTTTCTTATCACCTATAGAATTTTGGTAAATGGTAATACAATGTTATAATACATCAAGAGATATCTAGATATTGCTGTCAAGTTGTGACATAGGACCATGAAATCTATCAAGATCGGAAGTCCTTTATCAAGCCACAAAACAAGTGCAATATGCCTATTGACCTTCAGAGCCTTTTTGTAAGGTGGTAACTCAAGTTGTATCAAGTATATCAATATCTTAAGTTGTATTTGAATGAGAATACGAGTTATAATAAGTCTTGTTAGGTTTTAATCTTCTGTGGAAGTTTTTTATAGTGTCATGACCCGGATTATCCACAGTTTCTAGTTCATTCTGCCGACGTTTCAAACCCCAAAGGGGGTCCATCATCAAGACAAATCAGATAGAATATGAATGATAGATTATTAAGAGAAGTGAGCATTGCGCCTGGATATAAATAAACCAAGAACCCTAATTTTATAAAGGCCGACACATGATTTCTTATTTTTAAAATTTTATTAATTATTTAGTTATTCATTATTAGTTCAAGTTTATTTATTTTAATCATGAACAAATAAGTTTATTTTATTTTATTTATTTGTACTTCATTTATTAATTATTTGGTTTTAATTGATTAATTCTTTTTATTTTTATTTATTAATTAATTTTAAATTTAAATTATTAATGTAATTTTTAGCCTTCC
>APFE030137989.1:13201-55576 GCA_000404065.3 Pinus taeda
ATTTGATTAATATTTATTTGAGAGATCTTATTTAGATCTTATTCTTATTAATTAAAATTAATTTCATAATCAAAGTTATTTTTCTTGGTTATTATTAATTATTTGAGTAGTTATGTTTAATTTTGAGTTCTAATTTTTTTATTTAGAATTAAATCATTAATTTAATTAATTTAATTAATAATAATTAATTAAATTAAAGTTAAATTAATTAAACTTTTGAAATGAAAGACCCCTTTTTCATCTCATGCTTCCAAGGGTCTGGAGGGGTTTATTTGTTTGATCAGGGGAAGCCAATTTCCACTGATTTCACTCCCATTGTCCCTGTTGAGGCTCTGAGGAAATTTCATAATTTCAATGGCCTCTCTGATTTTTCTTTTATGATAGTTGTCCTCTCTTGCAATTACCTTGGCGCCTTCCAAACAGACATTGTGTTTGGTCTTGGACGAGTGCTCTGCAAGGGATAATGTATGGGATATTTCATTCTTTATGTCAGCCGCGTGCTCTTTTAGTCTTATTTTCAGAGACCGACCTGTTTCCCCAATATAACTCTTGCCACATGAGCAATTGATCTTGTACACTCCCTTGAGTTGTTGACGATTAATGTTATCCTTAACCAACCTCATCATTTGCCTTATTGTTCCACATGTTGTAAATTGAGTGTCTATGTTATTCTTCCTTAAAATTTTTGCAATCTTATCTGTAATCCCTTGGATGAATGGAAGGTAAACTTTCCCATGATTTTCTTTCTTGTCTTCAGGGGGACGCTTAGAGAGGGCCCTATCCTAAGCCCTTCTTATAGCTCTCTTGATACTCCACTCCTTGTAACCAGTGTTTTTGAAGATAGAGGTTAAGTGTTCAATCTCATCCTTTAGGTCATCAGGGTCAGAAATCCTGAAAGCCCTAACAGCTAGGGTGCTTAAGGCACCAGATTTTTGGGAGGGATGATGGTAAGATTCAGCATGAAGATAGCTATTAGTATGAGTTTTCTTCCTATAGACCTGGTGTCCCAAAGTACCATCCTCTTTTCTACTGATCAGAACGTCTAGAAAGGGGATCTTACCATTCTCTTCAAGCTCCATAGTAAATTTGATTTCGGAAGATATAGAGTTAAGATGATTGAAGAACTTCTCAAGCTCTACCTTACCATGAGTCCAATTCAGGCTGGTGTCATCGACAAATCTTTTCCACCATGCTAGCTTCAAGTGGAAGGAGTCAAGGGCTTTTCTTTCAAAGTATTCCATGTATAGGTTGGTGACAATAGGTGAGAGCGGGGAACCCATGGCGACTCCAGAAATTTGTTCATAATAGTGATCTTGAAAACTGAAAAAAGTGGACCGTAAATAGATTTCTGCAAGCTTCGTTGTTTCAGGATCGGTGGCCATCTTGATAACATGAACAGCTTCATCAAGGGGAATCTGTGTAAACAAATATATGACATCAAAGCTTACTAGAATATCATCTTTATCCACCCTTTTATTCCTAATAATCTTTACAAAATCACTTGAGTCTTTTATAAAAGAGCCCGTGTTACCAACCAGAGGTTTTAGGATCCTAGCTACATACTTAGCTAATTCATAGGTAGGGGAACCAATGGTTTTAACAATTGGTCTAAGAGGGACCCCTTCCTTATGGATTTTTGGTAATCCATAGATTCTAGGAATAACCTCACAAGAGGGAATCAACTTCTTTTATATTTTATCTTCCAGGTTGGTTTCCATGATGGCTTTCTTGACCTACTTTATCACCTTGGGAATAGGGTTGGAGTTGACTCTTCTATAACTTCCACAACTCAAATGCTCATTCATTTTATGAATGTAATCTTCCTTATTTAACACAACGGTGGCTCCACCTTTATCAGCTTTAAGAACAACTATTTTATCATTATTTCAAAGAGATCTAAGAGCCTCTCGCCCCTCTTTAGTCAGGTTACTCTTTGGGTGTTTAGACTTCAACATAGCTAGGGAACATTCCTGTCTTAATATCTCCCTGTCGTTTGATGAAAGACCTTGGCTCCCATTCTCAATGTTGCAAATGATGCTTTCAAAAGGTGAGACCGGAAATCCCAATCCTTTGCTCAGTTTTTTTATTTCTTCAAAGTTGAGCATTATGGATGAGAGATTCACGACTCTCTTATCATGCTTATTTGGAACAATGGGGTTCCAAATAACAAACCTATCATTGTCAGAATTATCACTGCTAGCATTATCATTCTTAATAATTCTATAGCTTGTATTAGCTTCAGCATCAAGATTTTTACCTTCTAAGCTGCTTTTGTTCTTATATATATTATAATCCTCCATGATTCTTTTAGCATCACTGTTAATGTTCTTGGTATCCTTAATTTCAATATCCTTACTAATGATTTCTGATGTGATAGAAATGTTATTAGTGCTAGGGCAGCCTTCGATGTGCTTCTTCTCATTGTTACTGGAATCACCATAAGGGACAACGTAGGAGACCATGTTCATGTCTATTAGGGTTCTTGGTTTATTTATATCCAGGTGCAAGGCTCACTTCTCTCAATAATATATCATTCATATTCTATCTGATTTGTCCTGATGATGGACCCCCTTTGGGATTTGAAACGTCGGCAGAATGAACTAGAAACTGTGGATAATTTGGATCATGACACTATAATAAGTCTATTAAAATATGGGGATCTTTGTTAAATGTTATAGCTAGAAGTGTATTATACCCAGTGGATGTGAAATACTTTAATGAGTGATAACCTGAGTTGTAACAAGTCTAAGGTGACCTAGAATCATTGGTCAAACTGAAATATAAATGCAAGTACTATAACAATATTGCTTGATTTAGTTGTTCTTGCACATTGAAAACAATGATTGTACCTACATATTATTGTATGCTTATGAGGTTTTAGGTTTCAAAATAGTGGTATGAGATAAATAATATTTTTCCTTATATCTTTTGTTAAGTATTGATTTCACAACAACTCAAGTTAAATGATTTTTTTTTTAAAGAGATTTGATTGTTTAGTTGTGATCTTGTAATTTCTTCAATCAATTATTAACCGAAGTAATGATTTATGCTTCTAAGGTTACAGGGAATTCTTTTAATACTCCTTTCTTGTGTCCTTTCACGATTAGAAGAAACATAATTTCCATAGTTTATGTTTGATTGAGGAAGTGAGTTATTTTTTTTACGGAGGATTGAAGTGTGCATATAAGCTTGAAGATAGAGTGAGAGTATTAGATCTAGGTGGAGAATTTCATTTATGCATATAAGTTTTTGATTTAATAATCGGCACATTTCGTTTTATTGGTAATGCCATAAACAAATTTGAAACCATTTTTTTATTGTTTTGATTTTACATAGACTTAGTTAGCAATAAAACTAATTCCATTTTCAATCCGTTTTTATTGATCCCTTTGGATTTGGGTGTAACTCATTGCATGTGAATTAATTGGATTGTCCTAAATTTCAATTATTGTTTTCTTTACTTTATTTAGGATAATATTTACATTAGAGTGCTCATTTTAGTTAGAAGGCAATGCTCATATTTCAAATTTATTTCTAGATAGGGTTTGTCCTTTAATAAACTTCCATTTTATTACAAGAATAGTACTAGATGTTTAATCAATATTTGTAGTATTTAAGGAGAATTAATCCAAATGTTGGAGTAGGGATTTGTTTTATAATATTCCAAAGTATTCCTTAGACATTGCCAGTGCTAAACCTTGAATTCTACGAACCTTGGATTGACAACATAAATGTTGGGTCACTAACACAACATGTACTACAACCAAGAACAAGTTTTGTATGGAGTTTTCCTATTTTCTTGACCCTGAAGTCCATTTCTATGGTTTGTATACTCTAGCTACTTTTGAGTGTAGCGAATATTGTAGATCCACACATGTAAAGGACACACCCTAATCTTGGTCCTAATGGACATGGTTTACGTTGGGTAAATTATATGTGTAATAATTCCAACATTAAATTATCAATACGAGACTCGTAAGCTTCATGACACAAGCGTAGGTAACTCAGGATCAGAGCATCTAACCTAAATTAGAGTGCGAAATCAATTTATTGTTTTACTGCTATAAAAGAACACCAATTACTGCTACAAAATAAATTCTTAAAAGACCACACCATACACTTTCTCAAAAATAACACCTATGGTAGCAATTCTAACTTGAAATATCTATTCAAAGAAACTCATTGAAACTTAATTTATGAAAAATATTCAATTAAATACTCCTAATATAAATTAAATAAATCATTTGAAAGAAATCTCACCTTTTATAATTAGGAAACTCATAATCAAAACTAAAAAGTAAATGAAAGACAAATCAATCTTCATTAAACTAATATCTCTACTTGTGCAATCAAATTGACAATTGGATGTTCTTTTACAAAGAAATGATTATGATATGAAAAACAAGAAGAATTCTAATTGAATGAATTCTAGTATTTTTAATTTCAAATCTACAAGATAGAGTTTTAAATACAGAATGATGTTAGATTTCACACAACAAATTTCTCGATGAAATTCAAAATTCGAATGTAAATCTTATAATCTAGCTAAGCTAAAGCATGTCTTTCCATTTATGGTTAGCCCTTGCCACTCTTGGATCAAGCCTCAACTAACTCATTAAAAAGGAAATTCAAAACATATCCATAATACTTACAAATGATTTAGAGATGAAGCAAAATTCAATTAAGATGCAATTATTATTACAAAAGATCTTCAATCCATCATTTATTCCTTCCCCACTTCTCTTCCTTTGAAAAACCTCCCAAAAATTTTACAATACAAACCATGGCTGAGGCATTTATAATATTTACAAGGTGAATTAGTCATTTTCCTCAATTATGGAAAATTGAACAATTTTAACAAACTGACCCCAAAGATATTAGCATATCTTCCTAACGAGAGCGAATTTTGAAAAACTATTTTGAGCGAACCTAAATTATTATATTTTCAACAACAATTTCTCTTGGATTTGACTCATTCAAATCCAGATCGTCATAGATAATACACAAATTTTGTCGTCTCGCTCTTTTCTCAAGATTCTAGAACTCTGAAAAAATGGTGATTTTTCATAAAACTACCTCCAAGACTCGCTTATAGCTTTCAAAAAAATTTGAATTTGGAGAAACGATTTTGCATAGAGATAATTGGTTATATGGGTAACAAAACTATTTTCTCATATTTTGTATATTCACCTCCAGCTGCACACACATCGAGGTCAAACTTGGCAGTTTGGAAATTGTGCACATTTTGGGCAGATTTGTTAGTTAGCTCCTAGGGACCCACATGTTCGGACTGGTTGTAATGAAACACATGGAAAGGTATTAAAACATTATTTTGGACAATAACCTCCCTCGGTTTTCACTGGGAGAGTGATGAAATGTTGAAACGCCAAATTAGATACTCTCGTGTTGGCTTAGTGGGCCTTGAACCAGGTTCAGAGTTAATTGTTCCAAACAAAACCCTACACTACTAGCCCTTTTCGCATCAACCCACATAGCACGAGTCGTAGACTCACCTGAAGCAGTATGGGGGGATGTTGGAACCAAGTTTCTGCATCCAAAGATCAATGTGATGTCTTTTATTGCCCTAGATCTGCCTTAATGTAGATCTATAAGCCCTTAGGGCTTGGTACTGTAACTTCCTTCAAACAGCCCCAAAACCTGCATGATGGTCTTCAATTAGCTTTTTTGAACCCTTAATAAACAATTTATGTATTTACACGCACCATAAAATAGCCCTAGATTGGAATTCATGCAGACTTATTCAAGCGCTTAGTAATTGTAACAGAATGCATTTTTAATCTTCGCGTAAATAATTAACATGTATTCCGGTAAGTTATTAATACGTATCCAATGGATTCATGCATCAATACATCATTATTTGATAAATAAATTATTTTTTCGCAGCATATATCAGAAACATAAATAATAGAAGTAAACAGATAAAACACACGAATTTCTCCAACAGTGTTCTTTATTGATCTTCAATATGAGGTTATAGACTCAAAAATTCCCTACACACTCAGCTATAGGGGTCTGTGCACTCAGCTGCAGACTCTTCTCTAGGGCTCTCCACACTCATCTACAGAGCCTTTCCCTCCTCTAAGACTCACTTCTCTAAGCTATCTTCTCCTCACCCACTACATCGATCATATCTCATTCTTCATTACTTACTTGCCTTGGACTCTCTAAGCCACACCTATTTATATCTTTTCTTCATACAATCCCATGTTCAACAAACCATGGGTAGGTCTGAAAACTAACTCAACTTTACATGGACAAGGGGCTAAACCCCTTTTGATTTCTAACTATCTACGCGCTCTACATCCATAGATTGCAGAGACTTTACATCCTTTTTACCAAAATTTACATAAAAACATGGTTTTTTAACCCCAAAACGTACCTAGGGGACCCTATCCCAATAGGCCCCCAACACAAAGGTCATGACTCGCCCTTGAGTCACTTGGCTGGTGTGATGATCTTGCTATGAAGATCCCCCAGCTCCACCTGCACAACTGCAACTTTAGCAGTGCTCTATGTAGCTACCTACTTGATTTCTTCAATGAGCTGTTACATAGTTGTACCTTTTGCAGCTAGCTTGATCTTTTGTTGTGTTTGCTGCAAGCCCATCAACTTCTCCTGAATGGTGGTTACTACTTGGTAAGATTCATCTAACAAAGGTTCCAACCTAGCCTTAAGCATGACCTCCTTCTATTGGGTTGCTTCTACTTGTACGCTGAGCTAATTCCCCTCCTACAACTTGGTGAGTTGTTATGCTAGAGCAATTAAGCGTGTCGTCGCCCATACTACTTCTGGAGATCACGCAGTTATGTGTTCAGCATCTACAGGGTTCATTCTCCTACAGATTCATCACTAATTCCACTTCTTATTCAAATAAGGTCGAGAAATCAGTGACTACGACATCGCAAGTGGTCATTCCTTCTTTTATTGTGGCTCTGCACTACTCCCTAGCCTTGGGCGGAGTCGAAGGCTGTAATTTGAGTTATAGCTCTATGATTTCCATGTTGAGTTCAAATTGAACTCTCGCAACCTCTACCTTTGCCTTGCAGATACCTGCAACTAATTTTTGGATCGTTGCCTCTAGTGATGTGTCCTCAAGTATGAGCAACTTCGGCATTGTTCTGCACCCCTCTGTTACCACAGCTACCAGCTTGGAACTCTATGCCTAGATAGTATCTCTCTCTTTCATGGCATGTGTCTTCTCAGTGAACATCTCTTCATTGTTCACTTGGTGCTCACTGATTAAACTGAGAGTGCTCTATTCCCGAGCTCTTAATTCTGTTGTTACTCCTACGTGCAGTGCATGAAGAAATTCATTGGGGAGTGTTGCAATGTTCAGTGTGACGTCCTTAAGGGTACTTAATATTTCTTGGTCATCAGATGACTCCACACATAGGGGCCATTTTTGGTAGAGAAACTATTTGAAGTTCCACTTTCCTTACCAGTTCTGTAGCCTGCCTTCTCCCAAGTGCCAGGCTCATTTTTGCGATGCTCGATTAACCTGCACCCACGTGTATTCTGGTAGTTTGTATCTGCAGTTCATGCAAATCCTTGTGGATGCTCCCCAGCGTCTGCATGTATTGTTGCTCAAATTGTTGCAGAATTTCAGTTGTGGTATCACAAACTTTGTCACCAATCTCATTAAGATTGCCTTATGTCAAGGTGATGGGATCCACCTGTGTTTCTCCCCATTTCTACTTCTTGTGAGAACCCTCCTA
Organism: Pinus taeda; assembly: GCA_000404065.3. Classification (NCBI taxonomy): domain Eukaryota; kingdom Viridiplantae; phylum Streptophyta; class Pinopsida; order Pinales; family Pinaceae; genus Pinus; species Pinus taeda. Next base: position 20,938 of record APFE030137989.1, read on the forward strand.
CGGCTGATATTTGTGCTTCCTTAGCCGAAATGGGGTGGTCTACCACTTATCTCCTCCTCCATCCTGTTCAGATTATTTGTCCTCCTCTGTGGTAGGCAAAGGGGACTTCCAACTTCTCTGTGATTCAAGTTGTTCTTTCTCAACCTTCTCCTTCTCAACACGCTCATGCTCCATCCGAGCCCTTTCTGTGGCTTCCCTTTTCTAATGCACAGCCAATTGTTGTTGCATAGCCAATTTTTTTGCAACCTGCTTTTATGAATCCCTCCTCTTCTGCTCAACCGAGTTTCCCACACCCTCACTACTTCCTGCATCCAAGTCTAATGAGGTACGTCATTCTACCGGCCAACACTTGATCACCTCCTAAATTTCATGGTCTGTGACCAAGTATGGTAAATCACACCATTTTTGTTGTAGGTCTTTGCATGCCTGAATGTAGATGTGGTGGAAATCTTCCTTGAAGGCTGCATACGTGAACAACTTCTCATAGAAGTTTTGGGACAACCTTGGGGACTGGTTGATGACGATGCACATGTTGGACTCCATTAACACCGAGAATATATTTATCTCAGTGATTCATGTAGGATTGTTCATGGCCCACAAAGAGGCGAACTATGTGTCCTCCGACAACCCTTCCTTCAATGGAGGAAATTGGCTATCCTCTGGTAGCTCCCATGTGACCAATACGATTGAAAGAAACAACCACGTAGAGTGTAATGGCTTGGCCTTTTCCTGGACCTCATGGAAATTTACAAGAATCTCACTACATAAGTACCATGACCAGTTAAACTGAACACCCTTCCGCATTGTGCTGTAAACGGTAACACTCGCATGCGAACCTTGTCCACACAGCACTTTCTCATTACTTTCTCTACCAGGATTTGCATAGAAATCTGTACCATAGGATGGTTGATAGACGTGATGGAATAGCCACATGGATTTTTCACAAGCTCAAACTCCTTTTTCATTTTATCTACCAAATATTTTTCTCCATCCTTTCCACCAAACTCCTTGGCCAGATTCAAGCCCTCATGCAACAGATACGTGATCATATGGATGAGTATGTCTATGATAGGTATAGGTGTGCCAAGCCATAAGCACCCATCCTGCACGAGAGTAAGTAATTTCCACACATAGGTGGTGTTAATAGTAGTGCGGTGATAGTGGGGCACCCACAACAGGTTCATCAGTCCAGAATTCTCCACTCTACGAATCCATTCCACCACCTCCAACTCGATGACACCTAAATCCCGGTAGTAAACACACTTCATGTAATTTTTGGTTGCTAGGTGCGGGATCCTCTCATGGTCTTCCAGGTCCCAATCCTTCATCTTCAACAATGAATCCTCATGAGGTGCAGACCTTCAAAGGGAACCTACTCCGGCGGCAAGGGCATAGAGATGATGAACTTGTCAGAATCTGGGTCCTTAATGACCTTTGCCTTCCCTTTGTGAGGAGGGATGTAATCACGTAACTTAGTAAAGGGCTCTACTCCCTCGATGTTTATGTATTCGGCGCCCTATACCTCATCAGCCTCCAAATACACAACCCTCTTGGGCTACCTATCCTTGTCTTATTTTTGAGTGGCAAAATGTTTTTTGTGTGACTCACGCACCAGCACCGGCTTCTTCTACTTATCCTTTTTTGGCTTTTGGGTTTCTCTAATAGGTGTAGTCTTTGGCCCCGGTGACCTCAGCATTGTAGGCACAAGAGCTGGAGCCTCCATGCTCACCACCATTGGAGTAGCTCCTTCTGATGCAAAATCTCCCCCAGTGCTCACCGTCTTAGCAAGGCTCAGATCTAACATGGTTTCAAGGATAAATTTCTAGTTTAACTCAGGTAAATTGGAAAATCCAAGTCTCACGACCAAGTCCTCAAAGAATGAGAAGCTCATAAGCAACATAAAACTATGCTCAAAAACTCTAAGTGTGCAAAGTGTTCTTTGTTGGCCCAGCACACGTAATTTATAGGGGTGTTTGAATTCAAATCCAACCATTCCCCCCAAAATTTTATCGTTAATGTTGTTTTGGTGACAGATCTTCAAAGATTTTAGCCTTAAACGTCGCCAGCCCACTCCTCTTAACTGTCTCTTGGATGTCAAATCATGAACACTGACTCCAGAAGTCACTTTCTTATTGTGATGTGCAAAATCTTCCTTCGTAGCACAACTCCCTATGCGCAACTTCTTATAGTGTAACTTCATCATATTTCATGCAGCCTTCCTTCTGCGTATTCCTCCAACCCAGCAAGTGTATTTTATAGTCTTGCACTCCCTTGCAACTTCCTAGAGCACTAAGACTATGATGTCGCCATATAGTCATTGAGCCAAATGCCCTATACATGGCTTAAATCAATTGCCATTCACCCTTCCCGGAAAAGGTTCTCCATTCAGCTTCACGAGCTGAACGACACCTCCATCTGTGATTTCTTTGATAACGTACGAGCCCAGCTAGTGCATCTAAAATTTCCCTAGAAAATTAGTGAACTTGCTATAATACAATAAGACAAAATCATTGACCTTGAACGTGCATAGTTTGATGTGTTGATCGTGCCATTCTTTTTCACGTTCCTTTTGTACTTGCTTATGGAATCTAGCTAAGAATCTGTCTTCTTCAAGATCCATTAGTTTTGCAAGCTATTCTTCCAACGCTTCGTGATCTTCCATACTTGTGAAAGCTACTATGCGTAGACTAGGCACTATATATTCCATCGTCATCACCAATTCTATGCCATAGACCAATCTAAAAGGTGTCTATCCTGTTAGCTTTTTGCAATTATTCCTGTACGCCCATAGTACTACAGGTACACAGACATCCCAATCATTCTGCTACATGTTTCAAATATTCACCAGTGCATTCTATAGTATTTTATTAAAGGCCTCCACTATCACATTAGCCTGAGGATGATACGACATGCTCTTCTGATGGTAAACCTGTAACTCTTTGGTCAACACACTGATTGTTTCATTGATGTATTTCATACCTTAATCACTCATCAATACTTTTGGGCAGCCAAATTTGGTTAACACATACTTAAACAAGAGCTTCATTGTCATAGCCCCTATACAATCCTTCACCAGTTATGCCTCTGCCCATCTAGTTAGGTACTTTGTCGTAGTGATGATATAGTGTGCATGTGTCTTTGTTCCTGGGGGCTAAATTGGCCCCACAAAGTCAATTGCCCATTTTTCAAATGGGTGCAATGGTACCTGAGGATCGAGTGGCAACTTGTCCCTCCGTGATGGTTTGCCTATTCTTTGACATGCATCGCATCCCCTACAATATGCTTTAGAATCTCTATGTAGCGTAGGCCACCATAAACATGCACGTAAAATATTCTACATTGTAACCTTTCCTACATAATGTCCTCTCACAACCCCTCCATGAGATTCCTCGAGGATGCTATTTTTCTCAAAATCAGGCACGTACCTTCACAAGATTTCGTCAGCACCCATCTTATACAAATGTCCAGAAATCACCGAAAAATATATCACGCGCACCACTAGTTCCTTCTTTTGCTGACTGGTATACACTTTTGGAGCCATCCCTATAGTCAAAAAGTGCATAATATATACAAAATGATTATCATCTACACACACCACAAAGAGTTGCGTGTCGGGCAACCCCTCCTCCAAATTAGTACGCTCCTCTAACAAGTGGTCAGGTCCTTCATTCAACCCTCCTGGCTTCAGAATTACCTCAAAGTCATACTCTTGAAATAGCAACAACCATCTGCATATCTTGGCCCCCCAACACAGGCTTATTGACTAGGTATTTCAAGGTAGAATGATCTATGTACATTTTGAAGTGTCCACCCAACAAGTAGTGCTTGAACTTTTGAAGCACATACACCATTGTGAATACTTCTTGCTTTGTCATTAAGTAATTCTTCTCGGCCTTTGATAATTTCCTACTCGAGAAGGCTATAGAGTGTTCCATCTCCCGTTCACTGACCTATGGTAGCACTTCCCCCAACGCAATGCGAGAGGCATCGACATTCACATGGAATTCATTTTCCCAATCTGGGAAGACCAAAATTGGCGTGGTGACCATTTCTCCTTCAATGCATCCAAATTTCATTGAAATTCTTCATCCCCACAGAATGTAGTGTCCTTCTTCAGTAGTTTCTCCATGGGCGTGGTAATCTAAGCATAAGCCTTGATGAATTTCTTGTAATATCTTGTATGCCCAAGTGTTGCATGCAGCTACTTGACACTTCTTGGGGCCTCCAAGTTTATTATCGCCACGATCTTGGCAGGATTCACCATCATCCCTTGCTTTCACACCGCATGACCTAGAAATATCCCAAAGGGGACACAAAATAGACACTTCTTCAAGTTTAGCGCAATCTAGTATCTACGACACATATCCAACATCAGGCGCAGACTTGCTACATGGCACTTCACTAAGCCGAACACCGTCTAGTCATCAAAATACACTTCCATGAACTTATGGATGACCTCATTAAACACTACTATAACTACACAAGAAAATATCATGTGTACATTCTTAAGTCCAAACAGCATGACAGTATACTGAAAGCAACCGCACTCAGTCATGAAGGTTACTTTTCTCCTATCCTCTGGCACAATCTTGATCTGGTGGTACCCCAAAAATCTATCAATGTAGGATTAGACGTCCTACCCTCCAACATTATCGAATACCTCATCAGTAAATGGTTTCGGGAAAGGATCATGGACACAAACATCGTTAAGCTTCCTTAGATCGATGCAAATCCTTATTTCTCCCTTCTATTTCTTCTCTTGAACAACCATCGGGCTCACCTAATAAAATTCCTCCAAAGGTTGGATAATTCCTACCTCAAGCATCTTATCCAACTCGAAGGGGACCTTTTCCTTGTATTTGGGATTAAGTTGATACAACCTCTACTTAATGGGCTTCACATCTAGTTTCAAAGTGATTTTCATCACACCCAAGTCATGTATGATGCCTTTCAGGTCCAAAAAAATTGTAGGAAAAAGATCCTGGCACTCACAGAGCAACTCAACAACTTTATCCACCATGGCATCATCCAAGTAGTCCCTGATCTTCATAAATTTTGGCTCTACTTCAGTACCAATGTTTACTTTCTTGGTTTTCAAGGGTGTGGTTATGTCTAGGTTCTCTAGTTGTGAACATTTAACTTCATGATGGCCTTCTTCATCTGGAATATTGATATTTCTTGGATCCTCATCCTCCCCCTTAGCTCTCACATTATAGCATTCCAGCTTATGGTGCAATTCGGTGCTCCAGTCTAGATGAACCAACTCCAAAGGTTCTTGTGGTATTCTGAATATCACTACCTTAACATCCTGTAGAGCTTCATTAATGCTTTTGAACCCATATTCAAAACTGAAGGTCATTAAGAATCCTTCCATTAATATATCCCACTTTGCGGTGCCATGGTGGATCTCTGTTTCCAGGTACCACTTCATAGGGATTATATCCAAAGTATTATAGAATAAGTGAACCCACTCTAGCTGCGTCTCTGTTCCATAAACTTTAGTCCATTTCTCTAAATGCTCACACATATCATTTCTCCCATCATACTTCTCATTCAATCGAAGTTTAGGATACGCAAACTACAACCTCACCATCCTTCTGTAATCTCTCCATTCCTCGAAGTTGTCCTTGTGCGTACCCCACCATCGTGTGGGCATAGCACACAACACCAAATCCAGTGCTTGGAAGTTATGATAGTCAAGGAAATATCATTCAAAGGCATCCAAAAAAATATCTATGTTTGTTAAACCATCATAATAGGGTAAATTTATTACCTCCGATGACACACAATGCAACGATTTAGTCATCATGTTGCAGCGCAGTGTAGATACTTCATGCAGCCTATTCTTCTAATGCTCCAATTTTTCATCTGACTTTGAGGTACAAGAACTTTCCAAGTCCCATGAAATTTGTTCATCCTTTGTTGGATTAATCTAGTCTTGATCTCGCATGGTTATCTTATAAATCTGATCCAATTCATCATCACTTTCTTCATAGCCATGGACTAGTTCTGTATAGCATGGTCCTTCTGCAGGGTCCAACGGTACTACAAAACAGAGTGATTTCCATTCGAATGAAATTTTTCTTTTCTTCAATTTTATGACTCCATTCATATTAATGGCCCAGTCAATCCCAAGGAGCGTGGGGTGTGGATTGTTGTCATACACAATCTCTATTACATCAAAATCAAGCAGCGTGCTCACACCTTCTATATTGACTGTTACTCCATGTAGTCATCCCATAGGGATAATCTTCTATTGGTTTACCATCCTAAGTTGAATTGGGGAAAACTGTAGTGTAGTTCTCCCCATTCTCTCCCATGTTTTCTTAGGCAAAACATTCACGTCAGACCCCAGATCCAAAATAACCTGGTCCATCTGATAATCTCCTATCTGTATGGTGATCCTCATCTCATGCCCTGTTCTTGCCTTATGTTTTCAAATATTCTTGACTATGCAGTGTCCAGTGGGAACATTTTTCTTACCATCACAATTTTTTATCAACACCTATAGCCCCTTCAAAACCTTATGTTAGAGATAATGAACAATATCTTAGAATAGTGAGTCGGTTCACAAGATCTCAATATAGGAATTAGTTTCTAATTTTTACGATATGGTTCTAACTTCCCTAAATCTATGACTATTATAAAATGTGTGATGTACATGAATAATGTAGAGCATTCTATAGAGCTAGACTCTCCTGGTTCAGACTCTCTTTCGTAGAGCTGACCAGTGGGGTTCATTTTATTTAATACAGAACATTGCATTTTTAACATGGTATCAGATTTTTGAGGCTGAGGAAACTATACGCTAGGTGGAGGGTGCGACTGAGCCGAAATCGTCACAGGTTTTGGGTGCAAAAATGCGACAATCCCACTGTAGACCTTCCGTGCGTTTTCCTTTTGTCGACCGTCACAGATATCAAATGTACATGTGTGAAGACCTTCATGATTCCATGGTGCTAACTCGCATCGACTGTGCAAACAAGTGATACGTTATGTGGAGGGAGAGAGAAGGTTGCGTCCTGGAAGAGGCTAATAATAGAAGGCTGCCTGGAGGCCATGAAGGAAGCCATGGTGATCTCCATGTGTGCTGTGAGATCAAACAATATTGGAGATCAGCGAACTCTATCTTTGACAAAGTTCTGGGGTAAATCTAACATTGTTTTTTTTAACTGTCAAACTTTTTTTTTAAATCACCAAGATGAATAACAAAATGTTTGAAGCATGCCTGAATGAGACTAAGAAGCTTGATCGCTCCAATTATGTAAATTGGAAATTCAAGATGCAGACTCTGCTAGAAGTGTGAGCTCTTGGATGATTGCAAATGGGGATGAGCAGAAGCCAACAACTGCATCAGCATCAGTCCCTGATTGGGAGAAGCATGAAGGTAAAGCAAGGACGTTTTTGAAGATGTCAGTGAAATACTACATCATACCATATATCAGGGAATGTAAATCATCAAGTGAAACTTGGGGAATTTTGAGGGATCTAAATGAGATTAGGAATACAAATCGTCTTCTGTTATTGAAGAGAACGATATTATCCCTAAAGATGGAGGAGAATGAAATAGTTGTTGCCTTCATAGAAAGGATCAAATGTCTAAATAACAAATTGGAAAACATTGGTCATACAGTTGAAGATACAGATCTTGTAACAATTCTCATGAATGGTGTGACTGATGACTACCAAATTTTCATCACTGGGATAAATGCGAGAGAGAAAATCCCGAAGTTTCAAGAGCTAACAGGAACACTGATGCAAAAAGAAGAAATAAGATTGACTCTGGAGCCTTAGAGTGTTGATCTTGCATTGATGGCTAAAAAGAACTTCTTCAAAGGAAGAGGAAATCCACAACAGCAAAATGGAGGAAGCTCACAAAAAAATACCAAATCCGGCCCAAGGTATGAATCCGAATAGAAACAACTCTGTAATTAAATGTTTTTATTGCAGAAACTTGGTCATATAGCTAGGGAATGTAGGAAGAAGAAATATCATGAAGAATAGCAGAGGCAGAAATGACATGCAAGTCATCTCACGAATGATAATCATGAGCAGAATTTTAGATTGTTCATGGCAAACTTTGATGAGGATGTTGATGCAGACATCTGGTATGTAGATTCAGGAGGATCAACACATATTACAAGGAATAAGCAATGGTTTGAATATTTTAAAAATGAATGATGGAGCACAAATCTACCTAGGTGATGATAGAAGTCATCAGATCAAAGGGTGTGGGATAATTTATGTCATTTTATGTAATGGTAATGCAAGACAAATTCATAATGTTATGTATGTGCCGGGTGTAACCAAGAACTTGATTTATGTATCCATGATTATCGATCAAGATATCAAAGTTGAATTTTTAAATCTAACTACTATATTAAATATCTGCTATATGGCATGAAGACTATTGCTACAAGAATTCAAACATGAGGTCTGTACAAATTGGTTTTAAGACTAGCACTAGTTCGAGCTTTAACAACAACATGTTTGAGTACAGAAGGGTTATGACATCAAATATTTGGTCATATCAACTACAATGATTTTTTGTTACTTCAAAAAAAGGAAATGGTAAGAGATCTTCCTATGTTAAAACAAGTGCATAATGATTGTGATGCATGTACATTAGGAAATATGCATAGAGAAGAATCCCATGTTTGAGTAGGGAAGAAATAGAAAGATATACTTGAATTAGTGCACATGGATCTTTACGGGCCCATGCAAACAAAGTCATTAGGAGGTGTACTATATTTTTTACTATTTATTGAGGACTGCACAAAGTTTTCTTGGGTACATTTCTTGATTAATAAGAGTCACACATTTGAATTCTTTAAGAAGTTCAAAAACATGATTGAAAAGCAAACAGGGAATCAAATAAAAATTTTCTGCTCCGATCAAGGGGGAGAATACAGGAAGGATGAGCTTATCAAGTATTGTAAAGACCATGGAATATTACATCAATTCATAGCACCCCATACTCCTCAGCGGAATGGAGTAATAGAAATAAAGAATAGAACATTGGTGGAATGCGCTAGAACCATGTTGAAAGTAAGAATTTGTCGAATGGTTTTTGCGCTGAAGCATTAAATACTAGAATTTACTTAAAAAATAGGAGTCCTACAAAGAGTCTTGAGTTTAAAACTACTTATACAGCATTATATGGATTTAAGCCTACAGTAAAACAATTAAGAGTATTTGGGTCTAAAGCATTTGCCCATATTCCAAAGGAGGACAGAATAAAACTAGATTCAAAATCCATTAGATGTACCTTTATAGGGTATTGTTCACAATATAAAGATTTTAGATTATTTAATCCCTCCACTCACAATATTTTTGTTAGTAGAGATGTCATATTCCATGAACAAGATCATGAAGAATCTAATAAGCACAATGAGGAATGTGATATTTCATTCCTGGTGGAAAAAGAAAGTGAAGAAACATGAAACAATCAAGATCAGCAACAAACAAAGGCAAAAGATGAATAACAGTAGCAACAACAGTAGATACAACAACAATAATAGTAGATTAGACAACAACAGTAGCAACAATAGCGGGAAGAAAAATAAAATGATGATCGGAGAAGTTTGAAGCTACCCATCCACTTAGGAGATCAGGTAGGAAAGCTCAATTGCCTACAAGATATAGGGAGAATCCTTTTAAAACTAGTATGATGAATTTTGTTGAACCTTCTATTTATAAGGAAGCAAATGAATGTTGTGAATGAAAAACAGCTATGGAACAGGAATATGAATCTATAATCAGGAACAAAACTTGGGAACTGGTTGAACTTCCTAGAGGGAAACAAACTATAGATTGTAAATGGTTGTATAAACCCAATATTAATGTAGCTGGAACCATAGATAAATTATAAGCTAGATTGGTAGAAAAGGGGTATTCACAAAAAGAAGGCACTGAATATGAAGAAACCTTTGCCCCTGTAGCTAAACTTAATACCATCAGAATGTTGATTTCTTTAGCTACTAAGAAACATTGGATGATTCACCAACTAGATGTAAAGTCTGCATTTTTACATGGATAATTGAAAGAGGAGGTTTATATAGAGCAACATGAAGGGTTTATCTAGAAAGGGAAAGAAAATTTAGTCTTTAGATTAAAGAAAGCTCTTTATGGACTAAAGCAAGCACCCAGGTCTTGGTATGAAAATATTGATTCATTTTTTTTGCAACTTGGCTACAACAGAAGTAAAAACGACGCTAATATGTATACCATGCAAGATGAACTAGGCCACATAGTGTTGATTTTTTTGTATGTAGATGATTTGATTATTAAAAGTTATGCTACATATCTAATCAACGAAATCAAGCAACAGATGTCACAGGTGTTTGAAATGAAACACCTTGGTGAACTAAGATATTGTTTGGGTCTTCAGATTTGGAGAGATTTAAGAAAAACATTTCTTTCCCAGGGAAAGTATGTCAAAATACTATTAGAAAGATTTAGGATGTATCAGTGTAAGCCTACAACAGTACCATTACAACAGAACATCAAACTGCAGAGTAAGGATGGCTCTAAAGAGGCATATGCGACACTTTACAGATAGCTAGTTGGGAGCCTAATCTACCTGACCACCACTAGACCAGATTTGGCTTATGCAATCAGTGTGCTAATTCAATACATGTCCAAGCCACTTGAAATTCATTGGAATGCAGTGAAAAGTGTTTTGAGGTATATGTAAGGTACTATAGATTATGGTATTATTTATAATGATCCCTTTGATGTTAGATTGACAGGATTCACATATTCAGACTAAGCTGCAAATGTAGACGATTGTAGATCCATAATAGGCTACGCATTTAGCATTGGATCTGGGGTGATTACATGGAGCAATAAGAAACAAAACATAGTTTCCTTGTCTTCAGTGAAAGCAGAGTATCAAGCTATGTGTGCAGCAACATGTTAGGCAGTTTGGTTGCGGGGACTTCTCCACGATGTTGGGAAAGAACAGAAATATACAACAACAATCAAATCCGACAATCAGAGTTCAATCAAACTTGCTAATAATCGAGTGTTTCCCATAAACACTAAACACATTGATACACAGTTCGACTTTGTCAGGGAGAAAGTGCAATCAAAAGAAATCCATTTGGTATATTTTAATACATGTGATAATGTTGCAGATATTTTCACTAAGCCTCTTGGAAAAATCAAGTTTGAAATGTTTAGGGAGCTATTAGGCATATTTGTGAACCCCTTCTCCATTAAGGGGGAGTGTTAGAGATAATCGAGAATATCTTAGAATAGTGAGTCAGTTCACGATACCTCAAGATAGGAATTAGTTTCTATTTTTTAGGATATGGTTCTAACTTCCCTAAATATGTGACTACTATATAATGTGTGATGTACATGAACAATGTAGAGCATTCTATAGAGCTAGAATCTCTTGTTTCAGACTCTCTTTCGTAGAGCTGACCAGTGAGTTTCATTTTATTTAATACAGAGCATTGCATTTTTAACACCTTGCTGTTGCACAACAGTTTCATACAAGTCTTCAAAAACGTAGTGAGTAAAGAGGGATAAACTCCTATTGACGCACTCATTTATGGTATTTTGTTCTGACTACCTGAGTTATATGCCTCAATGAAGCTTTTCTTCTCCTCCATAAACGTCTCCTTTGCATGTTCCAGATCGAAGTCAACTTCCTTTTCTGGGGCCTTGCAGACCCATCCATACTCTTCAGGCTATTTTTCTTTATCGTCCCTAGTTATTACTCTGCTTCTCAGTACAATATTCACATTTGGATCCTCCTCATGGGCCTCAACCCTCATCATCTGTAAGTTTTGCATAGGTTTCTGAGTCCTCACCTTTTTCTCCTACATCCTACCTATCAGCACAGGGCATTCTTCGATAGTATGTTTAAATTGGTTGCAGTATTGACAGGATGGGCGTGTCTGATTCTGACACTCCCATGCATAGTGCCCTGGTGTCCCATAGTTGTAGCAAATAACTTGACTGCAACCTCTACCAAGTCCTCCTCCTTCTCAGCCTCATCCTCACCCTTGATATCCTTCACACGCTCGCCCAATGCCTTGATCTAGGCACCAAGTTTCTACTTGCATTCGATAGGTAGGCGTCATTTCCATCGTCAATTCGTAGCTATGATAGTGCCGCTCATTGTGGCCCACTGATTTGTAGAAATTATAGAACAACTATTGTAGTTTCTGAATTAACTTTTACAACAAATGACAATTATATGTTACATGTTTTCAAGCCACTTGACAAATAGTGCACCGTAGCGCGGGCCCCACACTCAATCTTACTTGAGCTTCCTGCCTAAGGGGAACCAGTCCGCCCTGCAACATAACACATGAAGATAGGGAAGTGATCTTTATCATGCCCCTGGCTCTTACATTTGAGGCACTAGACTTCCTCGTGCACCTTGGGCCTAGCCTCCTTCTCTTTTTCTAAGCTTTGCAATTCCAGGAAAAGGTTCCGCAACTGCAAGTGATTCTATTGGACTCCCAGATTCGAGTCCTAAATAGGGGTCTCAAGCAACCTCATCGTGATTTTTAGGGCCTCTTCCTATGTCCATATCTTCTGTTGTGACAAAGAAACCCTCGAGTGGGACAGAAGCGAGGTTATAAACCATTCGCAACGTTGGCCATCTATGAGTTGCGTATTAACTTCGCGGATCACACACTTCAACCTTTGACCTAACTCCCAAGGAATTTTACCAACCCTCATCATTATTTCCTTAAATCCAACAACTGATTGTGGGTTAGACTTAGGCTTACTAAATTCCCTGTTTAAAGCATCCTTAGTTTCTACTAGTGTTGTGACAGGATGATCAGCACAATACTTAGTATACCACATTAGTGCACGTTCTTCCAGGGTAGTAACTAAATTTTCCTTCTTTATGTTATCATCAGTGATCTGTTGTGTATTCAACACATCATTCTCAACAAGCCAAGACTTAACTATATCTTCACTCCCTATACCCTTGAAAATCAGCAGCTTGATTGTGTTTGACATGTTGAACAATAATGATGGAGGCAGAGGTGTGGGTGAAGGTGTATGCTGTGGGGGTGAGGGTGGAGGTGGAGTAGATGGATGATTTATTCGGGGAAAACCTTGCCTTATCAACTAGACAACACTCTATGGTGAGGCTTGTATGCTCCCTTGTCGTCGCTTGATGGAGGTCCAATCAATGGGCTATATTCAAGGCTTGTATTCTCTTGATTTCTAGAGATCCTTCCACTTAGCGTAGACCCAAGAATCAAGGCAATGGCATAATTATTTTTACACACAAGAGCATTTTAATCTAAGTATTCAAATATCTTAGATATTTACCTTGGAGCCCCTTGAAAAAGTGTCACTCTACTTCGCTATAACTAAATGAGGTATCAACGCAAATTCTATCACGAATCCTCCTATAACCCAATCAATCCAATGATCCCCAATGTGTGCGATCTTATCTCTAGAAGCATCGAACCTCCTTATCAGATCTGAAGTCCACACTGTTGGATCATCAAGCCTCCACCTTCCTTGGTCATTTTCCAACTTAGCTATCCACCCATATAGATCGATTGAGAAGGTGCAGAAGAAGATCTCGTGTATTTCTGTGTACAAATATCTGTCCAACCACTGTTCTTTTGTCAGGAATGGATTTTCATTCTCTTGTGCCATGAATTCGTGGATCTTCCTATTCAACCACTTATCAATCTCCTTCTTGGTCGGATTCTACTGATGTGACATCACTCATCTCCTTATGCATATCCTGGTCCTAGTAATGGAACCATTTGTTTTGCTGGCGGGTCCTGACCCAAGTTAGGGGTTAATTGTGACAAACAAAACCCTACAATACTAGCCCTCTCGACATCAACCCATGTAGTGCAGGTCGGAGTCTCACCCAAACCAGTATGGGGGGATGCTAGAACCAAGATTCTGCATCCTGAGATCAGTGTGATGTCTTTTATTGCCCTAGATCTAACTTCATGTATCTCTATATGCCCTTAGGGCTTGGTACAATAACTTCCTTCAAACTGCCTTTAAACCTTTGTGAATTTCTTCAGTTAGATTTTACGGACCCTTAACAAACTAGTTATCTACTTACACACACCATAAAATAGCCCTAGATTGGAGTTCATGTAGACTTATTCAAGCACTTATTAATCGTATTAGAATTCATTTTTAATCTTCGTGTAAATACTTAACATGAATTGCATTCAGTTAATAATACGTATCAAATGGAGTCGCACATCAATACATCATTATTTCATAAAGACATTATTTCATTGCAGCATATATCGTAAACATAAATAAAAGAAGTAAAAAGATAAAACACACCAATTTCTCCAATAGTATTCTTTATTGATCTTCAATATGAGGTTACAGACTCAAAACTTCCATGCACACTCAGCTGCAAGGATCCATACACTGAGCTACGAACTCTACTCTAGGCCTCTGCACACTCAACAACAAAGCCTTTCCCTCCTCTAAGACTCACTTCTCTACGCTATCTTCTATTGACCCATTACATCCATCATATCTAATTCTTCATTACTCACTTGCCTTAGACTCTCTAAGACATGCCTATTTATATCTTTTCTTCATACAATCCCATGGTCCGCGGACCATGGCTAGGTCTCAAAACTGACTAAACTTTACATGGACAAGGGGATAAACCCATTTTGACTTATAACTATATACACGCTCCACATCCATAGATTGCAAGACTTTACATCCTTTTTACCAAAATTTACATCAAAACTTGGGCTTTTAACCCAAAAAATGGCCCAGGGGACCCTATCCCAACATCCCCTACCCTACTTGTACCAACCAGTTCAACTGAATTTTGAAGAATTTCGGCGATGGAACCCTGTGAAAAATAAACTTAGCAAAACCATTATTACTAAATCAGGGAAAAATCATCTATAATGATGGAAAATATAGAGAAACTAATGATAATCAACCATGAGGCGTAGGATGTGAATTGTCCATAAGTGATGGAATTATGGTGTGAAATGACTATAATAGTCCATGAATATAGGTTATGAATGGTAGTATTGAATGATGAAAACAATGTCCTATTTGAGGCCCAACATCCCCTCATGCCTAAGGATTTGCATGTCCTCATGCAAGCAAGGAGTTTGCTCATATATAGCTTTTATGGCATCAAGGTTTTGGGCATTATTGGTTTTTGTGGAGAAACATTGTGTGAAGATTTTATGGTTTTCGTTCTTGTGGAGCAACACCATTCTTATTTGACTATCATATATTTGATTTTGAGAGCAATACAAATTGATGATAAACAATAGATGTGGTAAGAGGAAATGATAAACGAGATGATATGTGGCAATGGAAATGGTGCATGAGATGAGGTGGTGATGGAGATGGTAAAATAGGTGCTTGTATACTCTATTTTTGTGAGGGCAATTCTTATGGATGGTTCCTTTATGGAAGGTAGAAATGACACCATCCTCTATTGGATACATTTAACTGATAATATGTGTGAATGTAGGAGGGTATGGCACTATGTTAATGCTTTTGTTTACATGAACTAATATACTTTTATGTTCATCATTATGACCTTATTAGAGTATAATTCATTCTACTATGAATGAGGAATTTGAAACTTTAGGGTATATGGAAAACAAAATATATAGGATATGTGGTGGTTATTCATCAAATATTTCTTAAATCTCTTATGAATTAAGAAATCTTAAGCCAAGTTTACCTCAAGTTTTACCTTTATCGTGATGATAGCTACAAGCTGAAGTGGAGGATGGAATGGCTGGAGCTGATGTGACTGTTGATCCAACCTACTGAAGAAGGAAGAAGGTTGAACTAAAAAGCAGAATGATGAACCGAAGGTCCCCTTCTCCCCCATGCCTGAGAAGTTTTATATCCCCAAACCCTAAGGAAAGGTGACTGGTGATGCAAATGTCAATGGAAATGATGATACAAAGAACCAGTTTGCTGCAAATCTGTGTTGAGATCACAAAATCGTATAGTCTTCAACCGCTACACACATGTGTGAAATGTTTCATATGTGAATAAATGGTGTCGATGTTGAACATAAGCAAGAATCATTGGATTATTGACCATTGAGGAATTCGTTAACCAATGTGAGATATCCCACCTTTGTTGTCAATGGGAATCAAGGCATTAGGTACATTCTACTAGCCATGAATAAATTTGTCGAAGTCGAATGGATTGCAGAATTAATCCACTAAGAAATAATGATGTATTTCCTTATTAGATGACAAGGATACCTACCATTAAGGGATGCAGGCTCCCAGGTACCTTATATAACCCTAACCCTAATCCTAGATAGTGCATTGATGTCGATGGGATAAGGCTTGTTGACAGGTGGGCCTTAAGGAATCCACCATCAACAAACTCAATTACAAACACAATGACTTGAAAGATACATGATTTGAAGAACTCATACAAATTTAAAAACTATATTGGGAACTTTTCCTACCAATTACCTATTTTTGAAGCAAAGCCCCTATCAAGTTGTGCCAGACAAGCTGGTTTTCACAAAAGGACTTATTTTTCTCTTTACTATTTTTATTTATTTATTACAATACTCACTTTCCTACTATAATAAAGAAAATACGTCCTCGTTCAAGTGAAAGAGTACTTCCAATGAAGCCATGTGCAGATCAAGTACAAGGATATATTCATGATTAGATTTAGCATATAAGAGTTAGAATGTACAAGAGTATGAGAAATAACCATCTTTGTAATACGTGATACAAAGAGTATTTGAAGATGAGAGTGGTACTTTGACTGGATTGTCATTTGGAACCAATGCTCAATATAATCTTGGTGGCATTGGCCCATTTCTTCATTTGGACCACAGTGAAATTCCTCCTTGATCATGCCAAGCAAACTTGGATAATTGGTCTCTAGAATGCATACAAGGCTTTCTATTGGGAATGGTGAAATTTCTTCGACCTCAGGTTTAGTTGGATGCTCCTCATCAGATTTGGTACATAATTCGTCGATCTCCTTGGTAGATAGACAAGAGAAATCAAGGGAGACTTCCAAAACTTTTTCTAATTGTGGATAAATAGATAACTTCCTGAATGCAGTCAGGATGAACTCTTCCTACGAGGAAGATACCCTAGCTACTGTGAGGATTTGAGAAAGTGCTTTGAGGAACATTCTTCAATCTCTCGATCATTCTTGTATTCCTCCTGTTGGTTTATGATCATTTTCTCACAACATGGATTAGTATAGAGGGGTTCTTACGGCACCCCAAAAATATTCGATTCTTAAATAGCTTGAATTTCTAATCTAAATGTATTTAAACTACTAATTGTAATAAAACTCACCAAAATTGAAATCCTTGCTTACTTGGGAAACTAGACTTTGGAGAGACCCCAAACCAAATTGGATGTGAGGATCTTCACTCACATCATACCTTCTTCTCTGCCCTCTAATTTCCCTACAACTAATATCACACCAAAGACTTGTGAAATAAACTAGGCTTTAATCCCTTGAGTGCGTCCCCAACAACGGTGATAACAATGTTGGGGAAAGTATATGTGTAATAATTCCAACATTAACTTATCAAAATGGGACTCATAAGCTTCGTGTCACAAGCGCGGGTAACATAGGATTAGATCATCTAACCTAGATTAGAGTGTGAAATCAATTTATTGTTTTACTGCTATAAAAGAACACCAATTATTGCTATAAAATAAATTCTTAAATGAACACACCATACACTTGCTTAAAAAGAACACTTATGGTAGAAATTCTAACTTGAAATATCTATTAAAAGAAACTCGTTGCAACTTAATCTATGAAAAACCTTCAATTCAAGACTCCTAATCTAAATGAAATAAATAATTTGAAAGAGAGCTCACTCTTCATAATCAGGAAACTCATAATCGAAACTAAAAAGTAAATGAAAGCCAAATCAATCTTGATTAAACTGATTTCTCTACTTGTGCAATCAAATTCAAACTCGAACTTTCTCTTAAAAAAGAAATAATTATGCTATGAAAAACAAGAAAACTTCAAATTGAATGAATTCTAGAATTTTTAATTTCAAATCTACAAGACAAAGTTTTAAGTACAAAATGATGCTAGATTTCACACAAAAAATTTCTCGATGAAATTCACACTTTGAATGTAAATCCTATGATCTACATAATCTAAAGGACTTATTTCTAGTTGTGGTGGGCCCTTTCCACACTTGGAGCAAGCCTAAACTAACTCAATAAAAATGAAACTCAAAACAGTCATAATACTTACAACGGATTTATTATTACGAAAGAGCTTCAATTAAGATGTAATTATTATTACGAAAGAGCTTCAATACATCCTTTATTCCTTCCCAGCATCTCTTTCTTTCGAAAGCATCCCCATAAGCTTACAATAAAAACCATGGTTGAGCCATTTATAATATTTACAAGGGGAATTAGTCATGTTCCTCAATTATGGAAAATTGAAGAATTTTAACAAACTGATCCCAAAGATATTGGCATATCTTCCTAACCATAGTGAATTTTTAAAAAATGTTCAGAAGGAACCTAAATTGTTATATTTTCAACAAAAAATCTCTTGGATTTGTCTCATTCAAATCCATCTCCTTGGAAATAGTGGCCAAAGTTGGCTTTTGCAAGATTCTAGAACTCTGGAAAAATGCGATTTTTTTTAAAACTGCCTGCAAGACCCATTTATAGCTTTTAGAAAAATTTGAATTTGGAGAGAAATTTTTGGATATAGATAATCTCT
Organism: Pinus taeda; assembly: GCA_000404065.3. Classification (NCBI taxonomy): domain Eukaryota; kingdom Viridiplantae; phylum Streptophyta; class Pinopsida; order Pinales; family Pinaceae; genus Pinus; species Pinus taeda. Next base: position 39,652 of record APFE030137989.1, read on the forward strand.
TATATGGTTAACAAATTCATTTTCTCAGAGTTTCCATATTTACCTTTAGATGCACAAAAATAGAGGTCAAACTTGGCAGTTTGGAAACTATGCACATTTTGAGCATAATTGTTAATTAGCTCCTAGGGGCCCACATGTGTGACCTGGTTGCAATCCAACACATTTAAAGGTATTACAAAATTATTTTAGAGAGTAACCTCCCTCAATTTTCCCTGAAAGCATTCCGAATGTCGAAACCCCAAATTGGATATTCATGTACTCTACTTGTACAAACTAGTTCAATTGACTTGTGAAGAATTTTGGTCATGGAACCCTGTTAAAAATGAACTTATAAAAAATGTCATTAGTAAATCATGAAAAAATCATATTTAATCATAGAAAATATAAGAAAACTAATGATAGTCAACCATGAGGCGTAAGATGTGAATTGACGACAAGTGATGGAATTATGGTGTGAAATGAGTGTAATAGTACATGAATATAGGTTATGAATGGAGGTATTGAATGATGAAAACATAGTCAAATTTTAGGCCCAATAGTTTCTTATACAGGCTCTATGGAGTCTTAAAATTGATTCTTTCCTACTTTATGCGAACAAGTAATTCTGATTCTAGTGTACCTTTATTTTCTTTATGTAAATATGGTTCTATTATTTTCTTAGATAAACAAATTACATTGTTTGATACATACATTTTGTGCATTTTTTATTTTTTGGGCACCCGATAACCATATTTTTTTCCTGTTCTTACATTAAACCCTATGCTCAACCTTTTATGGATTAAAAATGGAAACATTTCAATCGATAGAAATTTTTGTGTTGTAGAGAATTAGGGAGTTGGGTAGCCTTGAATTGCTAGAACAATTTTTAGCTTTGCAAGAATATATTTATCATCTAATGTGGTGACAAGTATTACATATGATCCACCGTTTCTAATTGAAGAGTATCTATGATTTTGTAGGTTAAATTCTTATTATATGTTCTTTTGAGTTATATGTCATTTCAGTGTGATTTTAGATTGAAAGCACTACATATGGTATCCACTCATGTGATACAATATGCACTCAAAGTGGTTTGTATAATCTTCACTCTTTCATGGTTAAAATTCATTTTATGTCTTCAATGAAGAAATAGGTTTCACTGGCTAAAGTTGAAGTCGTTCTTTACGATGGGGATACTTATTTCTCTTGTAGTTCTTTGAAATGAAACACCATGATACTATTAGGCTTCTTGAACATTGATAAATATGTATAGTTGGAAATCTACTATTCCAAAAGTGCTTTAATTGATGTCTTCAATTTCAAACATGTCAAAATAGTGCATATGCCTTTGTGATCCAACATTTCATTTTTTTCAAAAACAAATGTGGTTCTTTTCATGACATTATTGTGATGAAAAAATGTATTTTGAAATAAAACTCAAGATGAGAGGCATATTTGTTCATAGAGATTTTTTCATCATTCATCTAAGTCATTAATCAATGGGTTATGCATTGAGATTTGTTTAAGGGCATTACATTGTTTTCATGTAGAAACATAACTTTTAACATTGTTGAATTAAGGATTTCATTTGTGCTTTAAAGAAATGAATGCTAATATTTTATTTATGAAGAATTATGTCAAATAGACAATTTATGTCACCTAACTTGGGTTATTCGTGTATCTAGATTTTTTACATCTACCAAAACATATATCCACCACTAAACCTTCCAATATAATTTTTATGCTTCAAGTTGCAATATCACTTCCATTTTTCCATATTTCTCTTCCCTTATATTATTCCTTCTTTGAATCATTAATTTTTTGCTTGGTATCCCTTAACGATATATACATATTGAAAAAACAGTCAGGTTTTTGTTGTTAAGGGAGATCATCGTAAGACAGTTTACCTTCTCTATTCTAGAAACAGATCTACTGACCAGAAGAATCATTTTATGAACATTGAGATACACTCTTGAACCCACTTAGCCAAGTTCTGAAATCACTAGGGAGTATGGTGATGCCTAAGAAAACTTGACTAATAAGGAGAGGAATTCAATTTTATGCTTCTTAGCTCTTCTAGTTTACTTCCAAACAAAAGTGCTTTTTTTTTCTTGTGATCAAATGACTACCAACACACTCTTACCATTTTCATACATTAGATATACTCTTTTACTCCAATGACCTAATTTCCTGGTCATTCGCTATACATTAATTCTATTTTATTCTCTTATCTTAAGCCCTTAAGAGATATCTATCTCTATTCTCAATTGATATGTGAAGTGACTCATATATTTTATGTGGGCTTTATGGAATATGAATACCAAAAAATATCAAAAACTTGGGGATAGAGGAGCTTCCATGGATGTCATCTTATTGCATCATCCCCATAATTAGTTGCGAGTTTTATTATTTTGCAAGTATGATTATTGGTTTCTATACAAGTATTTTGATAATTCCATGAAATTTTTAGGGTATGTGACCTCCTTGTCGAATGACAATTTCTATGGATTGTCGTTATTTAAATTCTAATGGGATTATCTATTTTTAGTGCCCAATTTTGGTGTTAGGATTCAATTTTGGAATATAATCATTATGCATGAATGAATTGAAATTCTAACCCATGTGTTATATGAGAAGAGAGAGGAAGTCCTTAAGTTCAAATCCTCATGCTTTATCTCCTTGTCACTCTTGGTATGATGTTTAATTTAATAATAAAGTAAAATACATCAAAAAACACTTGACCCAAGTGGGACTTCCTTTGTGATTTGAAGTGATTGGAGGTAAATCAATGTAGGAATTGTGTTTCTGCAATCATATGGATTTTGTTTGTTGTGTGTCTGAATATCTATATAGACATCTATGATAAGATAATTAATCTCCTTGTCTGATGTTTGCCTACCTAGTTTTCATAGTTAGTTCCAACTCAATTTATTTCATTGAGTTCGACTTGAGTTTTACTTCAATTATTTATTATTAATGTCTCCTCTGTAATCTTATTAAAATGTTACTAAGTAATGTGAATATTCAGTCTACTCCTTAGTTCACTCCATTTCCTACTTTGAGTTTATTCTCCGTGTTTTCTACCACTGTAATCTTTGTCATGGTATTAGAGCACTAGGGTATGTAAGACTCCTTGAGATTAGCATTTGAAAATTTTGTGTGCTTACGGGGGAGGTACATAGGATGAGAGTGAAGTGAGGGATCCAAAGAAGGTTTCTTAATGGAGCCCAGTAGTAGTAACAAATCCCAGGAATTAGCAGGGATGTTATAATGCTTGGACACTTAAGCACAAAAAATCTCGCAAAATAACATCATCTCTTTATATCGAGAGGTTCATTATAGTCTTAAATAAAAAAAATGACCTATTTTGGTAGTTCCACAAAAGGGATTAAACCTCATATAATTTAATTGTGAAATTTCTATGATTCTAGATTTCTAGTGAGGGCCATAGATCCATTGTGCAATAGGTGAGCACACAGTTTGAAAAGTGAGTGTGAAATTGTGAGACTAGATTTGATTCTAGGTTATAGGTCACCTCCATTAAAAACCAAGTAGTTTTTGTTCACAAAACAATATGTAAAGTCAAAATGAAAACATGAAAACCTTGAAAAAGTCTTGTAGTGAGAAAATTTTGGTTCGAACCATTTGGGAGGACATGGAGAATTACGATCTCATAGTTGATGCTGATTTGTATTAAAAATTGATGGAAGCTTTAAGGTTGTGTTGAAATTTCACTCCACTATTGAATTTGTAGTGTTGGTTAGAAAAGGTTTTTTCACATAGAAGTTTGTAGCGATGAATTCATTTGGAAAGTCCAATCTAAAAAGTGTTATGGGTGTGTGCTTAAAACAAAATTCACATGTGATCGTGAGAAAAGTCCATAAGGAATTTGTTTGAATAAAGCTTGGACTTATGTTACATATATAAAAGGGATTTATTCATAAACCTCCATTATCATCACGTTTTTTTAAAGAAACGTAATTTTTAATTAAAATATTAAAAAGGGTTTTATTTTTGGTTTTTCTTAAAAAACAATTATTTGAGTATTTTAAATAAAGGGGACATCCTATTTTCCCATAGACAATAATGGTTGTGAGTGGCCTGCAGTGCCACCCTTATATTGAAAAAGGTCAATAGAGAATCTAAACCATACTAAGTGAATTGTTGAAGGCTTTGGACAGGCGTAACAACAACCTAAAAGTTTTCATTGTAGAGAAACCATTATGTTTGCAAGTCAATTTTCTTATTGAGTCGTAATCAACCAACGCTCAATAAATGGGAAAAGAGACTAAGAAATTCAAAGCAACAATCTAATATGTTTGAGGTTTATTTAACAGAGTTGGAATAGAAGAGGAAAAATAGTTCATTCACATTTAAATTCATAAATGAATGCATATATGGAAACATTCTTCCCCTCATTACAAATGCAGAGACAACAATGGAATCTTGGGATACCCTTGAGAGGCGTTTTCATGTAAGGGGGAGTAATATTATTGAATATGATAATGAAGGTGGATCTATAGGAAACGATATACATATATATGAAGACTTTGGTGAATCCCACTTGAAATTTGATGACAATGATGATAGTGTGTTACCAGCAGCAGAGAAAGAACACAAAAATGATCATGAATCTAATTTTTATCATTCACAATTGGATGACAATTTAGTGAATCCACCAGCAGAGTTTTTTGATGATAGTGAATCTTCCATTGATGTAGTAGTCGATCCATCAAATAAAATTGTTGATGTTAACTTTGATCATGAATATTTAGTTAGTGATGAGTGGTTGCACCTGATGCAATAGAAAAAAAATTATTGATATGATTTTATTTGGTGAGACAATCCCAATTGTGTCTAAAACATGAGTGGAACACAACCTGTTTGTAGTAGCAGAGGCTAGTAAAGAAGTGGTAGCGACAAAGGAAGAGAAGGGAGCACAATAGGAGAAAGTTGTGATTGCAAAGTAGAAAGAACACAATCAATATGGTTTTTCAAATGTTTCTAAACATAAAATTGATTTTGAGTGTGTAGGTAAACATAATGATTATGACGATTGAAGAATAATTAAAGTTCCTTGAATCATGGCTTGCAAAACCATGTTTTGATGAAATATCCCTAGAATGTTATAAGTAGCAATGACACTATAGAAAACGAATATGCTAATGAAATTTTCATTTATTAGATTCTTGGAGAGATAAAATTCTATTATGGAAATATGTTTTAGTAAAATACTGATGATGAAAATCATAATATAGAAGATGATATGTGGTGGAAATCCACACATAAGCACATTTTTGAAGAAATAGATGACATGCATGGATGCCCTAAAGAAACAATGGAATATTTGCACCAAAAAAAGAAGAAATTGTTATTTGAAGCCTACAGAAAAAAGACAAAGTTGAAGAAATTTAGAGGCTATAGGATCTAGAAGAAAAGAAAAATAATACTAAATCTAGCCTAACTCATGTCAAAGTTTTTGATTCATTTTTTTAACCCTAGTTGAGACTTAGACTAGTAGGAAAATTAGTTTAAAGTTTTGTAATAGTTGGGATTAGGAGGGGGTGTTAAGATAATTGATTTCCCTATCCCCTTTTTGTTTCCCTAGTTTTCATTGTCAATACTAGTTCATATCGGTTAGTTGATTTGCACTTGAGTTCTACTTCATTTATTCATTATTGTTGTCTCCTATGTAATCTTATTTAATTATTATTGAGTAATGTGAATATTGAGTCTGCACCTTCATTTTCTCCTTTTCCTATTTTGAGGATATTCTCTATATTTTCCACCTCAACAACATTTTTGAATCTATATATTGATATCTGCTTCTAGAGCAATCTACAATGTTTCCTAAACATTTACTTGTTAAAGTAATTACACCCTATAATTTACTTTCGTCTCACTATCAAATAAAGAAAATAGTGATTTAGTTACCTTACAACGAGTGTCTCTCTTTAGGTGAGTCAAAGGCTCTATTATTTAAGATAGGTTATCAAAATGAAATTACTTTTATTTTCCTACGTGAAAATAATTACTATTTGGTACAAAGGGATTTGATCCAGATATTCTAAAAGTGGACTTCCCATAAAAAAACTTTCCTAAAATAAAATACCATGTCGGAGAGATGGACCCTTTAAAACTATCTTAAATTTTTTTGTTAATTGGTCAATTATATCCAAAAAAACATATTATTTCAATAGATCATGAATTTTATATTCTACTAAAATTAGAATCCACAATTTATCATGCACTGATCATCCAATCTTGACCATTAAATTGGTAAAATATTTTCTATATAAATTTCTTTATAATAGTGTAATTAGCATAAAACATGGAAAATAACATAAACTAAAGTACTCTACTTAGATCAAGTTTACTTGTACTTTCCACAAATTTTTACCAGTGACCATACATTAATATAAAACTACTTTCCCAACTAAATCTATATATAACAATGTAATTGTCGAGTAATTTTAACTATAGTCTAGGATAAAATAACTATAGTCCGCAATAAAATAATTCTCTCTAAACATGTTTCTCCATTCTTTTAAAGTATACCCAGTAAACGAGACAATGATGTAAGTTGAATTTTATGATATGAGTTTGTTAACATTTTTCCTACTTCACCAAGTCAAGTTCCTTTTCATCCCAAGGTTACACTAGCAACCTTAAATATACAATAACTTCTATATATACACAAGTCTATATTGATATGTGTGTAAGTACCTATGAGTGCATGTGTTCATTTATATGGATCATATAATAAGATATCATTACCATTTTTTATTTTCTTATATATGATATTATCATCTTCAAATTCAAGTTTCATCAAAGGAAATAGTTTCCAGGCTGAAAGATAAGATAGACCTAATTATTGGAAATTATAGTGATGGGAGTCTAATAACATCCTTGGAGTAATGATTTGTTTCCCATCAATAAAGGACTATGTTGATGTAATTATTTGGTTTACTTTTAGATCATATGTTCTTTGTGTGATACTCATCATCCTCACATCCACACAAACAAATATCATTTAACTTTCACTTTGGTGCCATTTTCCACAATCAATTCCTGCTAGTTTCTTGTTTTGCAATCTATTTTTCTCTACCAACTCTTAATAGGTTTTTCTTAAGAAATTTAATTCTAATTTTTAGATTATCTATTTAATTTTCTAAGTATTTCATATATAATGTAACACACCTCTAATTGCATTTAGCATTTGTTAGAAAATGTTAGCAACTCTTGTGCAATGGAGTGAAACTTTTTGTCCTTGGGAAAAATAATTATATTGGATTTTTCAAATTTCAAATTAAAATACCACATTTAATCTATTATTATATAATGTATTAAATTAATCATAATAGGGTTGACAACTAAGTATATAGATATTAGTTCTGTCAAATTTCCAACATATATATTTATTTATATTTTATGTTAGAATTATGAACAAGATAATTGTGAAGCTTCTTGGAAATGCCTTTGTAACTAGTTTGAATATGAAAACAAGATATATACACTCCTTGTAAGTATGCTTTAAATACTAATTGAACCTAACAATAAAGGAGAGAGGTGTTGAAGTATACTCGTTGATGGTCTCCTTCATGGTTTGTCCTATTTATTATATAACACTATAAACATGTAATAGCACCTAATTATGCTTTCAAACATAATTAATCTATATGTATAAGAGGAAAGGATAGGAAAAATGTTCAAAGTTATATTCTATCATAGAGCATGGATAAGTATTCTTAAACATAAGTTACCAGGCTTCAAATGTCCAGTGTTCTATAGGAGGAAAGTTTATAGTAACAAAGGTCTTGGATCCTGTATAGTCAATTATTAATTGGAAGATGTTGAAGAATTGATTATATGAATTATTTTACATGAACACATAAACTACACTAGAGAAGTAAAATTGATACTACATAAAAAAATACATTGATACTTGAACAAAAACAATGAGAAATGCCAAGTGGTGCATTTCCTCGCCTTGTAAATTTCTATGCCTAAACAAGTTCCATTTTTTTGTGGTTGAGCCACCTATGCTCTTGTTCTATCTATGGATTCTATCATCTTTCTTTTTTATTTATAGGGACTTGATGCTTTGTAGCTCCCCTGGTCTATATAGCAAATAACCAACATCATAATAGGGAACTGGGATAAATAGCTCTAAACGAGTTGGTACCAAACCTTTTGCTTCTCGGAATAAGTAATATTGTCTCTTGACACTTAACCTTGTACTTTATCCTAGCTACAAAATTTGTGTCTAAGGCTTTGTAGCTCCCCTGGTCTATATAGAAAATAACCAACATCATAATAGGGAACTGGGATAAATAGCTCTAAACGAGTTGGTACCAAACCTTTTGCTTCTTGGAATAAGTAATATTGTCTCTTGACACTTAACCTCGTACTTTATCCTAGCTACAAAATTTGTGTCTAAGGTGAATGATGCTACCCAAACATTGATGATTCACTTCTGATTTGTGCACCATTTCTAGTTAACAAGATCGGTTTGTCTAAGTATTGATAACAACCATTTTTTTGTTACCTCAAACAACAAACCACATTGCTTGTGAATCTTTGATGGTTATATTCTATGTTTTTTTATCTAAATAAAATTATATTTAATAACAATTACAAAAGATAATTAAATTGGAATAATGTTAGACAACTAAGATTAAAAAAAAAGAGGGGGTGGGGGAAAAGACTTATTTGTTAGATATGGGCATCAAACCTTTTTGTTAGGAAAAACATTGTTGTTAAATCTATTATTTTTTATTTTCATAAAGGTGTTGGCTATGATAAAATTATTTGTAGTGAAATGTGAGAAAAATGATCGAAAACGAATAATAATAAAACATATAGCAACACAATATTATAAAATTTAAAAAAATAACTTAATTTATAATAGATTTATTACTTTTAATTAAAATAGTTTTAAAACAAAGTCATTAAATCTTCAAATATTCTATATTACATGAAATATTATAGGAGAAACTATGGGATACCAAAATTTCAGGTCATAAATTACCAATGGTAAAATTGTTAATTAATTTATTAAAATGATTTTATAACAAAGTCAAGTCTAAAATGAGATTCTCCATAAACTTTTGATATGTTTCCCTTAAAAAATCCCACCAAACTAGCTAAGTGACAATTTATTGATCAATTCTTGTGTTATGTCCCCTTTTCACCTAGGTCTATCTTTAAAATATATGAGTAATATGGTAAGCATGGATTACCAATTCTTATAGTAGTATGCCCATTTACATACAAGTACAAATGTTTAATTGAATTATATACATAGTTGTTGTTATCCCAACACTTACATTATTATCCACTTACTTTTCTAGACCTAATGCTCTCCTCATACCGTCAAAGCCCTTAGTCATGGACAACTCTAACTCTACCTCAATCTCAAATTCTGACTTCTACAATTACTCTATGAATAATTGGCTTACGAAATTATAGTTAAGACTTTTTCATGTACATTACAAATCTCCATTCTAGTATGTAGTAGATTTTCTTCAATTAAAAATGTGAATTAATAACCTTGAATCCTTTAGCCACTCACTATAAATCCATTAATTATGCTATAAAAATGGTTTATGAAAAAATTTATATCTCGCCTCACCAAGTCTAAGGGAAGAGGAGGTAAGAAAAACAAGGCCATGGCTACTCAAGTGGTGTTGTTAGAAAATTATATATTACAGAGAAATGGAACACATAAACTATTGCAGAAATATAAACACAGAAAACACATAAAACAAGAGAGACACAGATATATGTGCTTCACCCAGTTTGGGCTATGTCCATAGAGAAACAGCTAGTCCTTCTTTTATTATATTATCCAGCATACTGAAGAGATACAACCAACATCAGATCCGCTGTAACTCCCTCTTCACTCTCAATCTCCTCTCTTTTCCTCACTTCGAATACAAATATACATAGACATAATACAATTCCCTCATATATAGCGAGGGGTTTCCTTCTAGGGAAAAAAACCCTAAATTAAACATAACCTCTATCATTAGATCATCTGCCTAATGAATGGCCCAAATTAAGTAGAAATTACTATACTTTTATAATGCAATTTTACATCTATTTTCTTAGCTTTGGGGGCACTGCCCCCGAACCCCTGTCGAAGGACCGTTGGCCCCCACACCCCAAAATCGGGGGGGATTAGCCCCCTTAGACCCTAGCAGAGGGGAAAAGTCTCGCCCTCACCCCACCGCATGGAGGGGTGTACAATTTTCCTAGGGTATACATCCGACAAAAAACATTAAATACAGAAGATAATCAGGCTCCACACCTAACAATCTCCCACTTGGAGACTGATTATACGAACTCCACCGCTGCTTCATTTGCTAGACAATGACTCCACTTTGGACCTGGCTATTTCTCATCTTCTTCATCATACTTGAAGACCAATTTAAACTGAGCATATTCTCAGTTTCTCCTTGGTTACAACTTTTGTTAACATATCTACAGGATTCTGGCTAGTGTGTATCTTTTGCAGCTTCAATTGTCCATCTTCCAATGCTGACCGTATGAAATGGTACTTGAGCTATATATGTTTAGTCTTGGAATGAAAAGCAGAGTTCTTTGCAAGATGTATGGCACTCTAGCTATCACTGTATAACCTGCCCAGCTCCAGCTTTTTACCCAATTCATCCAGAAACCTTTGTAACCAAATCATTTCTTTACTAGCCTCTATAGCAGCAACATACTCTACTTCTGTTGTTGAAAGTGCAACAACACTTTGGATTTTTGAAACCCAATTGATAGTTGTTCCACCTATAGTAAATACATATCTTGTAGTGCTCCTCCTATTATCTCTGTCCCCTGCCATATCTGCATCAACATATCCCTATAGAGCAATTTTTGAACCACCAATGCATAATACTTGATTTGTGGTACCTCTCAAATACCTGAGAATCCACTTCACTGCCATCCGATGTTCTTTTCCTAGATTGTTTATGTACCTACTTACAACTCCCACTGCATGTGCAATATTAGGCCTTGTGTAGACCATTGCATGCATTAAGCTTCCAACTATTGATACATATGGAACTTTCGACATATGAGCCATTTCTTCCTGAGTCTTGGGACATGCCTCCTTACTTAATTTGAAATATCTAGCCAAAGGTATACCAACTGGTTTTGCATTCTGCATATTAAACCTTTTCAACACCTTTTCTATGTACTCACTTTGAGACAATGTTAATTTGCGATTCTTCCTGTCTCTAGTTATTCTCATACCAAGGATTTGTTTTGCAGCACCCAAATCCTTCATTTCAAATGAGTTTTCCAATTTCGTTTTGAGCACATTTATTTCCTCCATGTTATGACCTGCAACAAGCATGTCATCTACATACAATAACAATATAATATAGCTGCCATCATTTTTCCTTTTGAGATAAACACAATGGTCAAAGTAACATCTAGTATAACCTTATTCGGACATAAACCTCTCAATTTTTAGATACCACTGCCTTGGAGCCTGTTTTAAGCCATACAAGCTCTTATTCAACCTGAAAACTAGTTTCTCCTTCCCTTTTACCTCATATCCTTATGGCTATTGCATATATATCTCTTCCTCCAAATCCCCATGGAGAAAGGTTGTCTTTACATGTAACTGCTCAAGATGTAAACCTTCAGCAGCTACTAGACTTAGAATAGTTATGATTGAAGTCATTTTCACAACAGGAGAAAATAGCTCATCAAAGTTTATACCCTTTTTCTGTGCAACCCCTTTCACCACAAATCTAGCTTTATACCTTTTTCTACCTCTGTCTTCTTCCTTCAACTTGTAAACCCATTTATTCTGCAATGTTGTTTTACCTGCAAGCAACTTGACGAAGTCCCAAGTCTGGTTATGTGCTAAGGAGTCCATCTCTTCTTTCATGGCTTGCTCCCACTTCTTGATGGTTTCTACCTGCATTGCTTCTTCATAACATTCTCGTTCACCAGAATCAGTTAATAATACATAATATAATGAAGGAGGGTATCATTCAGGGGGTCTACTTATCCTGGTAGATCTTCTAACACCACTTTCAGGTGTTTGAGGTGCTTGTTGCTGTCATGGTTGTTGTTCTAGCTGTTGATCATTATGAATTTCAGGCACCATCACTTTTCCTATGATATTGTCAAGCACTATGTATTCTCTGTTTTCTTTTTTCTGTTTCTTTTCCTACAACTGATTCTTATCCAAGACCTTTTTATGAAATATTACATCTCTGCTCCTAATGATTTTATGATTTTCATAATCATATAAGTGATAACCAAAACCATTAACACCATATCCAATAAAGGTACATTTCTTTTATTTTGCCTCAAGCTTTTTTCTATTTTCTTTATTAATGTGGACAAAGGCTTCACAACCAAAAGTATTTAAAAATGAGTAGTTTACCTTTTTACCTGTCCATGCCTCCTTTGGAATACCACCATCCAAGGAACAGTATCTATAGCATCTGCCCAAAATTGTAAAGGCAATCTTACATGCAATCTCATGCACCTTGCATGCTCCATGATTGTCCTATTCATCCTTTCTAACACACCATTTTCTTGTGGCGTTCTTGGAACTGTCTTCTCTCTACGAATTCTAGTCTATGAACAGCACCTATCAAAATATTTGCTGCAATATTCACCTCCATTATCTAATCTGAGACACTTCAACATTTTCCCTGTCTCATTTTCAACCAAAGCTTTCCATTTCTTGAAAGTATCAAATATATTAAATTTATTTTGAATATAATAAATATAAGTTTTTTTGGTTGCATAATCAATAAAAGTAACATAATAATGACAACCACCAAGAGATGATAACTGAGTAGGTCCCCATACATTTGTATACACAAGATTTATTTTTTCGCTCTTCTTTTCTTTCCCAACTCTAAGGAATCTGATTCTCTTCTATTTCCCGTAAACATAATTTTCACAAAATTTTAAATCAACATGCTTCAAACCTAGCAACAAATTTCTTGAGTGAAGAATCTTCATCCCCTTCTTACTCATGTGCCCGAGCCTATGATGGCACAATGTGTATCTTCTCCTGTAGAGGTTAAAGCATTAACATAATTAGAAATACCATTGCATAAATACAATGTACCAACCGTTCCTCCTTTCGCTATTACCAAGGATCCTTTAGTGACCTTCCAAGTTTTATCTGTGAAAGTACTTACACAACCTTCACCTCCCAACTACCCTTTTGAAATCCGATTTTTCTTCAGATTTACAACATGCCTTACCTCCTTCACTAGCAATTGATTTCCATTCTATTGTTTTATGAAAACTTTACCCATTCGAATGATTTTACAGGGTTTATCATCACCCAATCGAACCTGTCCTAAATATCCTTGAACATAATCATGAAAATGTTTGTTATGAAGTGTGCCTTGGAATGAGGCCCCTCAATCTACCACCCAGGCATCAATAGTATTTCCTAATGAGAGAATCAAGGCATCTTGCAACACATAACCTGTTACATTCGCTTCATGATTAGTTTCTTGTTGTGTGTCTCCTTCTTTTCCCTTCCAAGACTTGCAATCTTTCTTTAGGTTTCATTTCTTCCTGCATTTCTAGCACACTATCCCTAATTTGGACTTGGAACTGCCTTTTCTTCACTTACTGTGATATCTTGGGCTCTTTCCTCTTTCCATTTTTCTTCCCCTAGTTTCTGCAGTCAAAGTACTACCTAATGTCCCACTAGAGATTTTCCATCACATTTCCTTGCTAATGACTGCACCGACAACATCACCAAACTTTAAGTACTAGATCCAGAGACAGAGTTACTAATCGCCATAACTAAGCCATTCCAACTTTTTGACAATGATCACAGAAATGACAAAGCCCTAACTTCATCATCAAAATTTACCCCTACAGAACTTAACTGACTTGTAACTATATTAAAATCATTTAAATGGTCTGCAGCAGATCCACCTTCTGACATCTTCATATTAAATAAACACTTCATAAGAAATACTTTATTTGAGGTCGAGGGCCTTTCATATAGTTTGGCCAATGGCGACATTAAAACCTCTGTTGTCGTTTCCTTTGAAATATTAAACACTACCGAAGCTGATAGGCATAGACGTATTGTTCCAAGTGCCTTTCTATCGAGAATATCCCATTCTGTGTCTATCATACTTGTCAGCTTCTTTGTCTTTCCGCTCAATGGTAGTTACAGATCTCTCTGATACAGATAATCTTCCATCTGCATCTTCCATAGCTGGTAGTTTTGGCCGTTGAATTTTTCGACCCTAAACCTACCACCTTCCACCATTCCTCCCACTTGAACTATGAACCCTTCTCTCCTACAAGTTTATCAGCCAAATAGACCTTCGGCTATGATACTAGTTGTTAGAAAATTATATATTATAGAGCAATAGAACACATAAAATATTACATAAATATAAACACTGAAAACGCATAAAACAAGAGAGACATAGATATACATGGTTCACCCAGATTGGGTTGCGTGCATGGAGAAACATCCAGTCCTTCTTTTATTATATTATCCAGCAAACTGAAGATATACAACCTACAGCAAATCCGAACTAACTCCCTCTTCACTCTCAATCTCCTCTCCTTTCCTCACTCTAAATACAGATATACACAGACACAATACAATTCCCTCATATATAGTGAGGGGTTTCCTTATAGGGAAAAAAACCCTAAATTAAACATAACTTCTACCATCAGATCATCTTCCTAATGAACGGCCTAGATTGACAAGAAATTACTATACTTTTACAAGGCAATTTTACATCTATTTTATTAGCTTTGGGGGCGCTGCCCCCGAACCCCCGCTGGCCCTCGCATGGAGGGTGTACAATCATCCTTGGGTATACATCTGGTTGAAACCTTTGAATACAAAGGATAATAAGGCTCCAGACCTAACAGATGCATGGGAATATGTAAAAACTTGTTTCAGTGAGAAGTCAAAATTTCCTTACAAGAGAATTTGGTTCATCAATGAGTGGATTTGTTAAGATATAGTTGGTTTAGATTTCCATGTAACTCATTTAAATTAGATAAATTTTGTAATTTGTTCAATAAATCCCAAATTGGTCCTTCTAATCATATCTTCATATATATGGACCCACACTATGATGCAATATTTATTATTATCTCATATCAATAAAATCAGTTAGAGTGTGGAGTGGTGAGAATGATTTTTCCAGACAACCCAGTCTTTCTACAAACATTATTTACATTTTTTAATTCGAAAAATATATTAGATATATATATAAATAATATAATATATAATATATATATATATAAATTATATATATAATCTTATAACACGTAGGGGTTTGCTTACAACCGCAGTAATTGTTTGAATCTATAATAGGAGGTAGAGTGGGTCCAATCATCTCTAATACCTAATGATGAAAATGGGAAATGAAGAGCACGATAGTACCTAAACTGAAGTCAAAGACACACATTAAATCACACTACTTCTTCATGTGTATACAAAAGTCTCCATATTAACTAATGCTAGGAGACAAAATTTATTTTCTGTCAACAAGAATACATTTGTTGACGAAAGTTGTGATAATGTGTCTCAGAGTATCTTCCCCAGAAGGTTGAAGGAAAATTATATACAGGAACAACTAAGATGAATAGATGTTAGGCCGAAGTGTGAGGTAATATAATTAAAGGGAGGTTGGTACAAGGTGGAGCATGAGTGGGACCAAAAAGGTACTTTTGCCTCTACCCAGAGGTCAATGCAACATTCTTTGAAAAGGAAGAACATTGACAACTGATGGGAGGCGAGGTCAACACTTAACGGGAAAATCCCAGAGTTTGTCTCCTAAAAATTTCTATTTGATAAAACTTTGGAATTGTCATGGTGAAATAAGCCCAAGTTGACACGTACAAGTTGACAAAATAAAGAAGTTGGGTCTGAGATTTTTACGTTTGATCATATTACATAGAGTGG
>APFE030137989.1:58607-75644 GCA_000404065.3 Pinus taeda
TATGTATGTATGTATTGTATGTATGTATGATGTATGTATGTATTTGTATATATACTCGGCTATGGGGATTTTGGTTATAGTTTAACCATAAAAGGGGCATTTATGAGCATAGACTGCCACATAAAATTACTGGAAATGTTAAGGCCTGCACCAATTGGTACCAGAGCAAATCGTACATCAACTCTAGGAAAAATTAATTGACCATGGAACATAGAGTTGAACAAGGTGCTAGAGGAGGTCAAAGAGGAAAATGGCATGTAGCTAATGTTGAAGTGATGTGACCTATCAAACTGTTGGAAGAAATAATGTTATTCATTCAAAAGATTAAGAAAAGAGAACCTAAAGCTAGAGATGTAAGCTAGGAAGAAGTACTTCAAGAGCTTGTAGAAGCCAGGATATTGAAGCAAATTTTAGGATCTTTCATAAAGGAAAAGCTTGATATATATTCTTACACTGGGAGCATGAATCTAGAGGATATCATAGACTTGATTACAAAGACGAATAGACTATTTGAATATGAATATATGGATGAGGAGAATAAAGTCAATTTGTTGTCACCAAATTCAAGGGCCATGCAGTTTTGTGGTGGGACGTTGTACATGATGAAAGGAGAAAGAATAATAAGCAAAATATTAAAAGTTGTGATATAATGGTTGCGAAGCCCATAGGTAAGTTCTTTCCAAAGGATTATCAAATTAATTTATTTAAAAAATCCAAAATCTGCAGTAGAGATTAATGACTGTGAGAGAATACATAAAATAGATTTATAAGGTGAACATCAAGGTTGGACATGTACAAGAGTCTATGGAGAAGAAAACCAAATACACTAATGGTCTAATTTTCAACATCCAAAATTAAATCCATGTGTTATAACCCAAAATTGTGGAATAATAGTACTAGTTAGGTTTGAAGGCTAAGGAGAAGCTTGCAAGGAAGTATTCTATAAGAGGGAAAATTATTGCTAGAGGAAGAGGACAACAATCAACTAGAGAAATATCTACAACAAAAAAAGGACATAGTATCTCAAGTCCACAAGTACAGTAAGAGGGATACTTTAGAGGCTAAAGATCCTTTTCCATGGGATGAGGAACAGGCATAGGAAAAAAGATTCATCATTACAGGTGTAGCTTGAATGGAAACATGGCATGTGAATGTTTAGAAAATAGGAATAAAGGTAAAAGTAGTGTTGTTGTTGCCCCAGTAGAAGAATGGGAAACAAAGGTACATGAGGGAGAAAATGTACCAAACACAAGAGAGTATCTATTTATTAAGAAGTTATTGTCGAAACCAAAGAAGGAAGTTGTTTAACGAGCTTAGAAGGAGTAATTTCTTAAGATTTTTTTCCAGGTCAAAGGGAAATGGTACAATATGGTAATTGATAGTGCTATCATGGACAACTGGGTGTCTATAGAAGTGGTGGATAAGTTGAAATTGAAAAATATGAAGCATCCAACAACTTATAAGGTGTCATGTATTCAAATGGGTCATCAATTGTTGGTAAATGAATAGTGTTTAATGGAGTTGTAGATAGGTAGCTGCAACGGTAGAATCCTCTATGGGAGCATGCCCATAAATTTTTTCCATATTCTCTTGGGTAGACCTTTTCAGTTGGAAAGAGGTGTTGTGCATAATGGGAATAATAATATCTCCAAATTCAAGAAGGATGGAATCAACCATACATTATTGCCATTGCAAGAAGAGGGGACATCAGCGAGAAATTATATTAAGTGTTGTTGTGTAGGAAAAAATTTGTGTAGCAAATGGAAGATAATGAGGTGGATTTTTCTTTGGTGTGTAAACCTAAGGTAATTTTTACTTCCACTACTATGACTAATTTATCTTTTGAGATTCAAGATATGTTGAGTGAGTATAGTGATATCATAGTGGATGACCTGCTTAATAAGTTTCCACCTATGAGGAGTATAAGTCATCATATTGAATTAATATTGGGAACAAGTCTACCAAATAAATTTCATACAGAGTGACCCCTTAGAGCAATGAAGAAAGCATAAAACAAGTGTAGGAGTTGTTAGATAGAGGAATGGTCAAAGAGAGCCTTAGTCCTTGTGTAGTGCAGATAATGTTGAGCCCTGAGAAAGATTGAGGTCGATGCATGTGTATAGATTCAATAACATTGAACAAGATCACAATCAAGTAAAAAATTCATTTACCTCGCATAGATGATTGGTAGAATGATTGAGTGGTTCTAGTTGTTTCTCCAAGATTGATATAAAGAGTGGGTACCATCGTGTCAAGATTAGAGAGGGAGATGAGTTGAAGACAATCTTTAAAACCAATAATGGGTTGTATGAATGGTTGGTCATGCCATTCGGGATTTCAAATGCACCTAGTTCCTTTATGAGATTGATTTATAATAGTTCATAGGGATTTTCAGATTTTGTATTTAAATGAAGTTTTGGTTTACAACCAGTTCAAAGAAGAGCACTTGAGACATTTCAGGTATCTATTAGAGAAGCTACAATAAGAGAAGTTGCTTATCAATTTCAAGAAATGTTCATTCCAGAAGATAGAGCTTGTTTAATTTAGATTTGTCATATCACGTGATGGTTTGAGGATGGATCTCGAGAAGGTAAGAGTTATTGTTCATTGGCCCTCTCCATAAAATCATTTTTGAAGTTAGAAGTTTTCATGGTTTGGTTAGTTTTTACCAAAAGTTCATCATGAATTTTAGCAAGATGAGTACTCCAATTATGGAAACCATAATGAAGGATAAACAACCATTATAGTGGATTTCTGAAGAAGATAAAGGCATTTAGTTGTTCAAGAGGAACATCATAGAACAACATGTGTTGATCTTCCCCAATTTCAACAAACCTTTCCAACTAAAGTGTGATTTCGATAAAGAAGTGATTAGCATTTTAATAAGTCGGGAGGAAAAACCATTTCCATATTTCAAGTACAAGATGAATGAGGCAAGGAGGAAGTATACTTCTTATGGCAAGGAGTTTTACATTTTGGTACAAGCTCTATAGAAATGGAAGCATTATTTAGTGTCTAAATATTTTTTTTTTGTATACAGATAATCATGCCCTATACTACATTATGCAACATCATAAACTAAGTAAAAATCATGTGAAGTGGATTTAATATATTTATAATTTCACTTTTCTTTTAAGTCTATTAGTGGCCAATCTAATAAAATTTTTGATGCATTGAATTGGAGGAATTTCATTAGGCAGGAAAGTTAGCTCTAGATCATAAGGTTTGACTTCATGAAGGAGTTGTATGAGGAGGGTGTGGATTTTAAGGAGGCATATAAAGATTGTAAACAACCAAAAATACAATAATTGAGTCCATGGTTTGAATACATGCTTCAAGAAGGATTATCGTTAAAAAACATCAACTCTATGTAACAAAATATTTGATGAGGGATAACTTGATCAAGGAAAAGCATAGTCGAGGTCTTGTAGGACACTTTGACCATGATAATACATGTGAAAAATTGAAGAATTTAAGTATTAGCCAAAGATGAGGATTAACGTATAAAATCTTGTGCGAGGTTGTAGAATTTTCCAGCACGAAAAGGGAAAGATCCAGAATTCAGGGTTGTATACACCATTACCAATTGTAGATGGACCATGGGATTCAATAAGCATGGATGTCATGTTGGGTTTTCCAAATAATCAAGACGGTAATGATTCAACATTTATTGTAGATGACTAATATTTAAAAATGTCCCATTTCATTTCTTGTTTTAAAACTAGTGATGCTATTTATGTTGCTAATTTGTTCATCAAGTAAGTGGTTACATTGTATGGAGTGCCCAAGAGCATTGTGTGAGATCGAGATACCAAATTCTTGGAACATTTTTGTAGGAATTTATGGAAGAATATTGGAACTGAATTGAGTTTTAGTTCATCTTATCATCCTCATACTGATAGACAAACTGAGGTAGTCAATATCAATTGTGGGAATATCTTGAGGAGCTTAGTTGGAGACCATCCCAAGTAGTGGGATTATGTGCTTGCCCAAGATGAGTTGTCCTATAATGATTCTCCAAACCAAAGCACTAGCCAGAGTCATTTTCATATTATGTATGGGATGCATCAAAGACGATTATATGAACTTAGAAACTTGGGGAGAGCAGAAAAAAGGAGTGCAGCGAAGGAAGCCTTTGTTTAAGCTATTGAGGAGATTGATCAACAAGTGAAACAAAAATTACAAGAGATAAACCTTAAATATAAAACCAGATAATATCTCAAGAGGAGAGAATAGAGCTTTAAAGTGAGAGATTTAGTATTGTCTCTTGGCATTATGAATAATTTTTTGTCCTTGATCGCAACCTATTTGATGAGTTTCCTTTTGATGGAAAGCTACTTAATGAAGATGTCAGTAGGATGTGTCTACATGTGGCAAAGAGTTTATTCAAAGGCATAGCAGTCAGAGATAGAGGAATGATAAAGATAAATTTTGAAGAAGTATATGCGGGTTATCTGAACTAAAGTCACATACACACATGGGTATGAAGAAGAAAAGGCACATATAGTTTCTGTACCATGCTATTCTAAATACCAAGGGTCTTTAACATAGTGTTGACCCATGGTATTGAGCCCTGCAATGGATATTTGATCTCGTCAAAAAATACCATCGGCATTAGTTTGGTTTTGACCTATGGTATTGGATAAGGCCTAAGCGATATAAGGAGATCAAGATCAAAGTGTTTGTAGTGCAAGTGATGGATATTTCATGAAAATATAAATCTAAAGAAAGTGTGCATGTATTGAGATATTAAGGAAATATTTGACCTGAAACTAAGTATGCACCCGGGAATTTAATGATGGATCAAATCCAATAGATCAAGAATTACTATATTGATAATGGATTGATTAGATCTGTAATATGTATATTTGATGCATATTTCGTTATGCATGTCGAGAGATGGGTTTGTTCTAATGATCTCATGTGCCACACAGATGTAATTCAAAAGTTGCATATCTATATGCATGTTTCATAACTAGAAAGGGATGTATGTTTGCATGTTTAATGCTAGTAAGTCACATATATATTCAAATCTATACACGGGTTTGATTCCTAAAAACTGTGTATGCATATACTAGTGTTTTTCTGAAAATGTGTATATAAACTAAGGTTTTTCTTAATAATATGTCATATTAGTCTAATTAGTATTGATGTTTTTCTGTTGTTTATCAACGAAGTCTTACTTGATGATCTGGGTTTAAAAATAACGATTGAAGTTTAATTGATTTATTTAAGAGTGATGATGCTTCTAGCTATATATATGATTGAATATCTATGACGATTATGCTATTATTTCATAAAGATTTAGTGGTTCAAGGTGTAACTCCGTGTGTGTTTCAGAATGGTCCAGTGATTCAGTTTCAGGGTTCTTTGAGATCTATACATGGGTATGCTTCAAGGAAGCCATGTATACACATGGTTTGCTAAAGTAAAGTATGATATATATTCTAACATTGTATAGGTCACAATTTTCAGTTTGTTCAATAATTTGATGCAGTTTTTGGGTTCATTATTGGTATTTTGGTTACAATGATCTAACTACCTTGGTTGTTTGAGAAAAAATTAATCAATTTGGGTCTCAGTTGGTCCAGTGATTGGTAGATTTAGTTGGTTCAATGATTGAGTGATTTGATGTAGTGATCATTTTCATTTTTGATATTTGGTATTAGGCTTAAATGATGGTAGTGGGTCTAGTCTAAAAATTTGATGAAAGTCACCTACAAATTGTGATGTTTTGTTACAGGTGGATCCAATGTGAAAATTTATGAAATGTGGTCCATGGAGGTGTTGAGGGTTGGATCCTTCAGTCAGGAAGTCAAATATTCCTTCCAGTGGTAGCTCATAAATCAGATTAGGGGGTTAGATCTCCCTTCTAGTGGGTGATGGTAAACATATTAGGGGGTTGGAGCTATCTTGCGGTGGGTTTCGTTAAACGTGATCAGGGGGGTGGAGCTCCCTTCAAGTGGGTGCTAGAGAAAGGGAGAAGGTTGTAGACTTCTACAAGTGGCCTCCTGTGCGCTGGGATGAGTCTCTGTTAGTACAAGAATGTCAGTTTTTTTTTTAATAATAGAAAAAGGAAAATATGACAGCATCTATGGTTTTCTCCCACATTGGGCTTCCACCTAAAAATCATCGTGTTCATATGTTTTTCTAATGTTTGATTCCTTATTTTGTTCTTATTGCACATGGTTAATGTATATCTAATGCTGATGAAGTACTAACATACTCATTGAAGATAAATTGATTAAAAACTAGGTTGACTGGATATACAATAGTTGTCAGCATTAAAGTCACATAGATATGCATGTTTCTTTCAGTAAAGTTGTGTATAGAAATACGAGTAAGAAAACAAAATTTTAAGTGTTTCTAAAACAATGATTCACCCCTCCCCCCCTCCTAGTATTTTTCTCAACAAATGGAATCAAACCAAGTCCTTCGAAGAAGATTGATTGCTTAAAGGAAGATTCATCAAGATGAGAAATCAAGAGGGAAAGCGTCTATCAGGCCACCATTTTTCAATAGAACCAATCTAATTTTCTGGAAGTTAAGAATAAGAGCTTACTTGTAGTGACTTAGAGTCAACGTATGGGGAACCGTTGAAGGAGGTTGTAAATGTCCATCCTCCATTCCCATGGATGAAGCAGAAAAGAATAAACATGAGACCAATGAAAAGGTTTTCATTGCTCTGTTACGAAGCTTGACATAATTAGAATTTGTCAAAGTCATGTAGCTGAATATGGCAAAGTTTATATGGGACAAGATCATCTAAAGTTATGAAGGTGACACCAAGGTAAAAAGTGCCAAAATTTAAACACTTAGAATTCAATATGAAACTCTCAGAATGCACAATGATGAAAGTATCACAAGTTTCATTCTTAGGGTAGATGAGATCGTGAATTCAAGTACAAATCTTGGTGAAGAAATAAAAGAATCATCACTGATTGAAAAAATATTAAGATGTCTAACACATAAATTCAATTAAAATTTTCTACCATAGAAGAAATGCATGATTTGAGGAATCTTATTGTTCTACCACTTCATGGGATTCTAACAGCCCATGAAATGAGAAAACTGGGTCCCTCGGATATCAGATAAGTTGCATTCAAATATACTACAAAAGGAAAAGAAAAGGAAGAATCAGGTTATGTTTCAGAAGAAGAAGAGGAAAACTTCGTAAAGAAAATCCAATTGGGTACTGGAAGATTCAGAGGTAAGTTCCCTTAAAACTTTTTGTTATTGTAGAATTGGTCATTACACTGTTAAGTGTCCCTAAAGAGAAAATCATGAGAAAGGGAATGAATCTACGAAAATGAATAGGAGAAGGCTGCAAACAAGAGAAGTTTTCATACACATGAAGATAGTGATGATCTTTCAAAAGGGGAAGAAGGTGCATCTAATCAAGAATGTAAATTAGTTATGGAATTTGAGTTTGATTCTCTAGAAGAAAAGGATATTTTTATTGAAAACTTTGATAGTGATATATCAAGTGCAGTGGCAGTTACATATGTCAGAAAATATTCAATTTTGGGAGCACTCTGCTTTCTATTAATCAATAATGAAGAAGGTGGTAACAAAGGCTTATCACATATGGGATTTTTTTCTAACTACAACCCATTTATTTGTTTATGCAATAATGATAGTGATAATGACAATGAAACCACTGAAATTGCAGTCATGTGTAAAAGTTAAAGCATTCTAAAGCGAAACGAGATTCAAAAATGAAGCTTTTACAGGCAGAAGATCAAGGCAAGTTAGAATCAATAGACAATGCTAATGTCCCTGTGCTACGAAAATATAATTATCAACAATGGAAAGAGAATATGAAGTCTAATCAAATGAATCTTAATGTTTGGTATCTAGTATGCAATGGCTACGCCAATATTCCTACATCCAACGAGGAAGTGAAAAAGAACAATAAGGCTTTGAGTGACATATTTTGTAGTAAACCTAATTCAACATTAAATAAGGTTATGCATTATAAAACTGAAAAGAAAGTGTGTAATAAGCTACAAGCAATCCATGAAGAAATCCTAGAGGAATATTCCTCATCCATGAAATTACCAGGTAATCCTATCTCTAACAATGTTTGACCAAATGAACATGATAACAAAAAAACCTTTCTTATGTCAGATGGAGTTGTTGGTTCAGAAGAAGACATGTTAGAAGAAATTTTTGATCTTAGAAAAAAATCTGATCTTGCTTTGAAAAGAATTGTTAATCTTAAATATGAGATGAAGGCATATGATAACCAATATCATATTAAATTAGTAAAAGTTGTGGAATCTATAAAATATTGTGAAGGTCTTGAAGGTGAGATCATCTCTCTAAGAGCATGTCTTGAAAAATTAGATAACTAGAATGAAGAACTACTTCAAGTAGTTGAAGAACAAGAAAATGAGTTGAAAGATGAAATTATCAAATTAAAGGAGCAAGTGGAAGAAGGAAGATGGGTTGAAGAAGGTATGAAGAAGAAATATCAAGAAAAATAAAAGAAATATCAAAGAATGGAGGTTGAGGTAAACATCCTAAAAGATAAATTAGAAGAAAAAGAAAAACATTTGTGATTTCAAGATAGTACTAAGATTTTGAATTATATTCTTAGTAGTCTTCTTTTTTTGGTAGGTAAGCACCCACGGGGGATTTGAACGAGTGACATATCACAAGGAGTGACTTAATAGTGCACCCATTCACTGTCAATCCAAAGCCCTGTGGGCAAATTATATTCTTAGTAGTCAAAGCTCTCCTGCCATCAAATTTGTTCTTCATTTTCATGAAACTATTAAAGGGGAATCTAGTTCACAAGTTGAGGCAAGGAATTTAAAGAGTAAAAATGCAAAACCTAAAATGCTCAGAAATCAACCTCATGAAAAATCTAAGAAAGTGAATATTCAAAGAAAATCATTTACTCCTAATTTTAATCGATTCTCTCCTATAATTAATAACTTTGAATGTCTTATATGTCATAATTATGGACACATTGTAACTAATTGCATAAGTAGATTGTTTCAACCACAAGAAAACACCTGCTTCACATAAAGATCATCAACTTCTAGGTATTCAAGCTTCTTTAAAGGATATTGGTTTACTTGCAATATATTTTGTCACAAAGCTATTGATCGCAATAGAAGGAATATGAAACAAAATATTATGATTCCTCTTCTCATATAATATTTTATGCTTGTAACAAGTTTGGGAATGTAGCAAAACAGTGCATGAAAAAATTGATGGATCACCTTAGACAACATGGGAAGCTATGAGATAAGAATATTGATGTCAAAATACTTGAAAAAGATGGATCCACCAGCATTTCTCATAATAAACAGAAAGAAGAAGAATAAATAAGTTGTGGCATATATCTCTCCTCATTTGAAGAACAAGATGAATGGTACATAGATAACGTATGCTCTCATCACATGGCTGGAGATAAGAGTAAGATGGAGTATCTCACGAAAAACCAATATGGTAAGGTTATTATTGGGACTAATGCTCCAGAAAAAGTTTTGGGAAAGGGTAGAGTCATAATTAGTAAATATAGAGGAGTAGCTCATACTTTATTAGTTCAAGTGCTAAAGATTAATATTTTGCGTGGGTCAAATGGAAGATAAAGGAAGTTTAATTATATTTACATAAACCAAATGCACAGTTATAGATCAAGAATCTAGAAAGGTCATAGCAAGGGGATACATAAACCTAGACAAATTATATGTGCTTAAAGAACATAATTCTCACAGATATGAGGAGGATTCAAACCCAAAGTAAAATAATATGGTGCCCATTGCAATAAATTATTCTTAAAACAATATGTCGAACAGTGACTGCACAAGTGATGTGAGGTACATGACCTCATAATAGAAGAAAATGATTATCAGGTTCTTAGGACCAGTGATGTATAATATCAGGGGGAGAAATACATGTTTTGTATTGATGATGATTCCCATGATTGTTTTGATATTCATGTTTATTATATTACTCATAGTACATATGGTGTATTAACAATGAACATGTACAAATAGAACAAGCTCAGGGAAAGCTCTGGTTATCAAATTTTTGTATTTTACTTTATGTATGCATATTCTATGAAGACAAGTCATGTATATACATGAGTTATGATACAAACAGTCGTGTATGTTTTCCTATGATAATGAAACAGTGGGACAAACTCAGGAAAAAAACTCTAATATGCTTTAGACGATTATTATTTGGTTTTCTTGTTCTGATGATTGATGGTTACAGTATGTTGATGCTATTTAGAAGCAATTTTGAATTTTTATAAGTTTTTTATGCCTTGATGGATAACCTATGGATGAAGATACTTTAATGTCCTTACTGATATATAAGATGGTATGATCATATATGACAGTGAACATTTGGCACAGGTTCAGGGGGGGCATTTTCTATACTTCTAATAATGCATTATTGGCATTATAGAATTCCTTGGTACATAATGATTCTTATCAATGGTGATGTTTCTTATGTTGTGAAAGTTCTTGAATGATGATTCATGAGTTTCTAACTATGGTTGATGCATAACATATGTGGGATTATGGAAAACTCTCTAGTATGATATGTTGGGGTTTGTTGTGGAAAGAGCATGTAGACTCTACTATGATTATTTGATGATGTTGTTGCTGTCATGGGTTGCCTATGATGAGATCATGGATGATACTTATATATTGATTGAGTCACATAGTTTTATTGATGCTAATGATGATATCTATGATGATAGAAGATAATTTTAATGATGCATATGGTACATATGTTATGTTTCTTAAATGTTAATCTTCATCAGTTCAAGAAGATAAAAAAAGCATAAGAAGCTAGTTACAAACCTTTATCTATATGTCATGGAATATAATTGATGGGTGAATTACATATAAGTATATTATGGATGATTACTTAATTTGCATGTTGGTGAAGTGGTGTTGGTGTGATAGTTCTTATTGCATAAAGAAAATGGGCCAAGAGAATGATGTTATTGCAGGTTTTATGAAGACATCTGCTAAATGATACTTGGAGACATGAAATCCTTAGTCACATATTCATGATGTTAAGGAATGATGCTACTTTTCCCTATCTTACTTTATGATGATATGCTTGGTTCTCACATATGTTGGTTGATGCACGAAAATATATGTTTCTTTAATGAACATTGATTGAGGATATTCCTACAAATGGAAAGAGTAGGTTGAATTTGATAAGGTCAAGAGGATGAGTTGATAGGTGATCACTACAGAAAAAACTCATGATGTTGATGTTGCAAATTTGGTCACAGGTTGATGATATTGAAGCTAAAATGTCTTATCCTACATATTGATGATGAAAGATGTGCATGTTGTTGTTCATGTTGCTACTGAAAATTGCTTGAGTTGTGGATCCTATATGGTGTATGATAGTTGTTGATGACTATCACAGTCTCTTTGGTCACAGTTATAAATTTCATATACGTATTTTGATGTAAATTTCATGTAAAAATATATGACGTAATTGTAATATTCAGTCATGGTCGAACAATTGACGTCAAATCCATTATGAATGTAATCCCATTTTGGGTGGTTGATATAATACTGAAGTCAAATATGTAACCCCACTGTGATTGGGTGATTGATGTATGTTTGAGTCTTTGGGTAATATGAAAATTCATATTCAGTTGAGTCACAGAGTCATGTACTTCATTTCACATCATTCAGAAGTTTCAGCATGTCCTCAGCAGGAGTATGTTCAGTATTCGGTGTTCATACTTAGTAGATCAGATCTACTGTGCTCATGTTAGCAAAGGGATAGAAACCTTCATTCAGCATTGGTCAACCATTTTCCCTTGATTTCAAAGGGGCGGAGTAACTTGGTGTTTTAAAATATTGGTGCTTAGCTTGATGCGTTTTACAGGTATTTACCAGTTGCAATGACCAAACACCAAAGTAGTTTCCATCAAGTCCAAAGGGGGAGATTGTTGGAATTATGTCTGATGTGTTGTCCTTGATGGAAACCTACTTTATGAGTTTTCTTTTGATGTAAGCCTACTTAATGAATATATCAACAAGATGTGTATACATGTGACAGAGAGTTTAGTCAAAGGAATAGCAGTTCAAAGACAGAGGAATGATAAAGATAAAGTTTGAAGGAATGATAAAGATAAAGTTTGAAGAGATATATGTGGGTTCTGTAAATGAAAGTTGTGTATGCAGATGGGTATGAAGAAGAAAAGGCGTGTAAATTTTCTGCACCATGGTATTCTAAATACCAAGGGTATTTACCATAGCATTGACCCATGGTATTGAGCTAAACAATAGATATTTTATCATTTCAAAGAATACCATCGACATTAGTGTGGTTTTGACCTATGTTATTGGATAGGGGCTAAGTTATATAAGGATATGAAGATCAAAGTGTTTTTGGTGTAAGTGATGAATATTTCATGAATAGTTAGATCTGAAGCAAGTGTGCATGTAATGGGCTATTAGTGAATTGTTTAATCTGAAACTAAGTATGCACCAAGGAATTTGATAATGGATCAGATCCAATAGGTTTAGAATGACTATATTGATAATGGTTTGATTAGATATATAATAAGTATGTTTGATGCATGTTTTGTTATGTATGTCAAGAGATGGGTTTTGTTTTGAGGATCTGATGTGCAACAAAGCTATAAGTCAAAAGTTGCAAATATGTACGCAGGTTGAATAACCTGAAAGGAGCATACGTACATGGGTTTAATGATGGTAAGTCACATATCTATTCAGATATGTATGTGGGCTTTATTCCTGAAAAAGTGTGTATAAATGTAGAAGTGTTTTGAGGGAAACACGTATATAAGCTAGGGTTTTGTTGGATAATGTGATTGTTCAATGTAATCAATATTGTTGTGTTTTTGTTGTCTATTAATGAAGTCTTACTTGATCATATGGGTCCAACAATAATGATTGAAGTTGAACTGATTGATTGAAGAGTGAGGACACCGCTAGCTATATATATTATTTAATATATGCGATGGTTCTTTGATTATTCTAGAATGATTCAGTGGTTCAGGGTTTAACTTAGTTTGTGTTTCAGAATGACTGTGATTCAGTTTCATGGATCAATGTTTTGATATCTATACACAAGTATGATTCAAGTAAGTTGTGTATACACTCGGGTTTCCTAAAGTAAACTAGCATATATATTCTGACATTTTATTGATCAAGGTCCTTAGTTGGTTCAGTAAGTTGATGCAGTGTTTGGGTTCAATACTGGTATTTTGGTTACAGTGATCTAACTTATTTGGTTGTTTGAGAATAAGTTGATCTATTTGGGTCTCAGTTGGTTTAGTGATTGGTTGATTCAGTTGGTTGAATGATTGAGTGATTTTTTGTAGTGATCAGTTATAGTTTTGATATTTTATATTGGGCATGATGGTGGTGGGTCGAGTCTGAAAATTTAATGAAATTGGCCTACAAGTTGTGAAGTTTTGTAACAGGTGATCCAATTTGAAAATTTATGAAACGTGATCCATAGAGGTGTTGAGGGGTAGAGACTTTAGTGAGTATGTCAAAGCTTCCTTCCAGTGGTAGCTAGTAAATCAGATCAGGGGGTTGGATCTCCCTTCCGGTGGATGTTGGCAAACGAGATGAAGGAGTTGGAGCTCCATTTTGGTGGGTGCTAGTAAATAAGATCAGGGATTTAGAGCTCACTTCTAGTGAGTGTTGGAGAATGATAGAAGGTTGTAGCGTTTTGCAAGTGGGTTCTAGCATGATGATATGAGTTTGCATCAGTACAACATTGTAAGAATTTTTTCTTACTAGTAAAAGAAAAAAAAGACAACAACAACAATGTTTTTCTCCCACATTGGGTTTCCACCTAAAAATCATGGTGTTCATTGTGTTGCTTATGTGTGATGCTTTATTTTGTTCTTATTACACATGGTTACTATATATCTAATGTTGATGAAGTAGTAACATATTGGTTCAAGATAAATTGAATAAAAACTAAGTTGAGTATATATATACTTGTTGTATGCATTAAAGTTGTGTACATACACAAGTTTCTTTTAGTTAAGTAAAATAAAAAAATATGAGTGAGAAAAAAAAATTAAAGTGAGTTTTAAATATTGATTCACCCCCCCCCGCTATTTTTTCCCAAAAATTGATTAGAGAAGGTCCTTTGAAAGAAGCTTGATCACTTGAAGCAAGATTCATCAAGATTAGCAATCAAGAGGGGAAAACATCTATCAGGCTGCCATTGTTCAATGAAACCAGTCTAGTTTTCTAGAAGGTAAGAAAAAGAGCTTACTTGTAGTCACATGGAGCTGATGTATGGGGAACCGTTGAAGGAGGATATCAATATTCATCCTACATCCCCACGAATGAAGCGTAAAAGAATAAATGTGAGACCAATGCAAAGATTTTCAATGCTTTGTTAGGAATCTTAATAGAATCATAATTTTTCAAAGTCATGTAGTTGAATATGGAAAAGGCTATATGGGACAAGGTCATCCAAAGCTATGAAGGTGACACCAAGGTAAAAAGTACCAAAACGAAAACACTTAGAATTCAATATGAAACTCTCAAAATGCACAATTATGAAATTATTGCAAGTTTTTTCTTAGGGTAGACAAGATCGTGAATTCTATCAGAAATCTTGGTGAAGAAATAAGAGAAACATCGCTAGTTGAAAAAATATTAAGGTCTCAAACTCCCAAATTCAATTCAAAAGTTTCTTCCATAGAAGAAATGCAAGACTTGAAGAATATTACTAGTGTACCATTTCATGGGATTCTAACAACCTATGAAATGAGAAAAGTGGGTCCCTCGGATATCAGAGAAGTTGCATTCAAATATAATGCAAAAGGAAAAGAAAAGGAAGAATTAGGTTATGTATCAGAAGAAGAAGAGGCAAACTTTGTAAAGAAACTCCAAGTGGGTACTGGAAGATTCAAAGGTAAGCTTCCCTTTAAACGTTTTTCTTGTGGTAGAGTTCATCATTACATTGCTAAGTGTCCTAAAGAGAAAATCGTGAGAAAGGGAAAGAGGTTGCAAAAATAATTTGGAGAAGGTTTGAAAAAAAGAGAAGTATTTATACACATGAATATAGTGATGGTATTCCAAATGGGGAAGAAGGTGATTCTGATTACGAATGTCAATTACTTATGGAATTTGAAGATAGAAGTAGTAATGAGTCTAATACCTTAAAAGAAAATTATATTTTTATTGTAAACTTTGACAGTGATATATCAGATGTAGTGACAGTTACAGATGTAATCAAATATTCAAGTTTGGGAGCACCCTGCTTTCTATTAATCAAGAATGAAGAAGATGGTGACAAAGAGTTATCGGGTATGGGATTTTGTTCTAACTACAGCCCATTTCCTTGTCTATGGAATAATGATATTGACGATGAGAGTGAAACACATGAACTTGTACTCATGGGTAAAAGTTAAAGTAAGCACTCTAAAGAGAAAACAAATTCAAAATTGGTGCCTCTAGAAGCAGAAGATCAAGGCAAGTCAAAAACAACAGACAACGGTAATGTTCCTATGCTAATAAAAGATAATTATCAAAATTTGAAAGAGAAGATGAATTCTAATCTAATGAATCTTGATATTTGGTATCTAGTATGGAATGGCTACACTAAGATTCCTCCATCCAATGAGGAAGTGAAAAATAATAGTAAGGTTTTGAGTGACATATTTTGTAGCATATCTGATTCAACATTAAATAAGTTTATGCATTATACAACTACAAAGAAAGTGTGGGATAACCTACAAGAAATACATGAAGAAATCAAAAAGGATTATTCCTCTTCAAGGGAACTACGAATCATCTGAAAACACACAACATTGAATATTTGTGCAATTTCACTGAACATTAACTAAGGTTTGCTTTTATGTGAATGAATGAAGGAAATTGAATTATTAAAGTCCCTTTAACATAAACTTGAGAACTGGAACATAAGCATGAAAAACAACAATAAAATACACAAACACATCAAACATTGATGATAGAATTCGGCCCTCCTAGACTACGTCTCTGGTTCCGCTTCCAATGGGTGTTTTTTATATTAGTAATGCTAAAAAAGGCTTCTTTACATAAAATTTCACGAGGATAAACTATGCACATAGGCATTGCTGGCCATTATCATAATGAAGGCCTCGTCCTCTACTCTCCAACACTACTCTCCATTCTTAAAAGTGCCCAAGGAAAGCCAAGTTGTGCTCAAAAGAGCATTTAAAGGCACAAATAAATCAAAGTATTTAGCTTCAGTGCACAAATCCCCCTACAATAGCTAATTGGAAAACCTTTTATAAAGCCACAAGAAGGTTCCATGTTTAAACCCTCGAACCTCCCAGGCTATACATGGAAAATGGTTTGTTTATTACAATAAATGTTGTTTTTAGTTAAATTGGTATAATACACATAGCGCTTTTGGTACAACAATTTAGTATGGTTTAATACATAGTGCATGTGTTTTCATTATGGCTTAACCATAGTATATACATGGTATATGAAAATTGTACCGAATACAGATAACCCCGTGCCTTGGTGTATATCATAGCCAAATTATTAAATACATACATTAGGGAATATGCATAAACCTTAACTGTAATCATGGAGGTGGAATGATGTGGTAACATGTGGCATAACCATTTCCATATGATCTTCTCCCCGATAGTCTCAACTTGTGGTGACCTACTCCCCAGCAATCATGACAACAACCCTAACCTGTGGCATGGTGACTCGATTCTCCGGCGATGTTACCAACTCTGATCTCATGCTAACATAGCCATCTCCGTTTGTGGTTACAACATTCTTGGTGGTCAAGGCAGAACTTTATGACATGTGCACATCGTTGTAACAATTTAACACATGGTTTATCACTCTAACAGTATAGAAAAAGTTTCAAATTTGGTTTAATAATATATTTATTCTAATACCAAAGTCCATGCCACATTAAAATGTTTGTGCCATAGGTTTTGAACATAGGTTTGAACTTTGTAAACATCCACGCCTCCTTTTAAACTATATAACACACACACACACACACGCACACACGCGCACACACACACAC
>APFE030137989.1:75784-97671 GCA_000404065.3 Pinus taeda
TATATATGCACCACTTGTGTTGACTGTGTTGACTTGACCACCTACCACATGTCGAGCTGTGGGTTTGACACTTGGCTTGCAAGGCCCCAAATTTTTACATGTTTGCCATAAACATCAACAGACAGCTTCTCCTTGATCTGAAGGTCAATTGTGAAACCAAATATAGTATCGGATTCAACACGACAAGCTCTTTACCTTGGTGTTATTTTTGTGATCATCTGAGACCATAAATTTCTGTGCATTTTGAGAATCCTCTTAGATCATTCCTCTCCTCTAGAAGCTTTTGGACCACCAAAAGTTTAGTTTTAAGAAGAAATGAAGTGAGGGTACAACTTCCTAACCCTTCTGATCTCCATCCACCTTTACTTGATTTGATTCATGCCTTTGAGTCTCACTCGAAGATATTCAACATCTACACTCCTAGAAGTGCAATCCTTCCAGCCCAAGATGATATCTTCATGTAACGAAGTGATACATTCAGGTGAAAAATCATCTACAGTTGGAATTTGAACATTCTCCTCTGGATCCATGATCATAGGAAGCTCAACAACTTTAAATTTTCAACATTTACAACTGAATATATGTGCATATATGGAGGAAAATTCAACTCGAATTCATTGTGCCCAATATTTTCAACAATGTTAAATGGACCATATGTAATAGGTTTCAACTTTTTACCTTCACCTTTCATCCTTTCTTTGCTTATGTATAGCCATACTTGATCACCAATCTATAAGTGATGATCCACCTGATTCTTGTCATGGCGCATTTTTTACTTGTCGTGGCTCTTTTCCAATTGATCTTGCACTGCTTTATGAATTTTCTAGATTCTTTGAATGAACTTGATTTCTTTAATGGCATCTCCATGCCCATATTCCTGAGATTCTTCACCAAACATGAAGTCCATTGGTGATTTTGGCAGGTACCCAAAATATGTCTCATAAGGAGATCTACCAGTAGAAGAATGCAAGGCTCGATTGTAGGCATGCTAGATATAATGTAAGGATTCATCCCACAACTTAGGATGATTTTTGCAATAGCCTCTAAGAAGATGTACCACTTTTATGTTCACCACCTCTATTTGACCATCTGTTTGTGGATAAAAGTTGTGCTCTTTTTTGGCTTATTGTCCATGAGTCCCCACAAACGGGACCAAAACTCTCCCCTGAGACGAGAGTCTCGATATGAAATTATGGAAGGAGGAAACCCAAAATGAATCTATACATTTGAAAAGAACATATGTGTAGTCTGTTCAGTAGTTACTTTCTTTTTACATGGAACAAGAATACACATTTTGCTAAATCTATTAACAACAACATACAAAGAATCATGCCCTTTACTAGACATAGGAAGTCCTCCTACAAAATCCATAGGTATATTGTCCCATGGTCTAGAAGGAACTGGAAGAGGCATATACAAATCTAACTTTCTTTTGCTTGGTTTTCTTGTTGAACACATGGTACAACCTTTGATTTACTTAGCAATTGTTTCATTCATTTGAGGCCAATAGAAATACCTTTGTAATTGTGCCACTATCTTACCTACACCAAAATTCCCTAAAACAAGAAAATAATATGCTTCCATTATCACATGCGCTCTTTCTCCCTGTGGTATGCACAACTTGCCAAGATGGTATAATAACCTATCATGAACATGATAATTCACTTCTTCCACTTGAGAAACACGAGTTAGTGATTCATAAACATATTTGAAATCAATATCTTCGGCGTATTATTCAATGTAACTTTCATGTGCTAAAGAAAGAATAATTGAAGCATTCAAAGATGACCTTGATAACATATTAGCTACTTTATTGGTGGTACATTTTTTATATTTGATTACTGAGTGGAAGTGCTGCAAAAAATTCCATCCACCTAGAATGTCAAGACTGCTACAACTTAGTTTGAGATTGAAGGTATTGAAGTGGTTGACGATCTGTATGAATCACTGTTTCTTTGCCCATTAAATAATGTTTCCATTTTTTAACACTTTCCAGTAATGCATACAATTCGTTATCATGTGTTGGATAGTTAGTAATTGCTTTAGCAAATGTTTCTAAGTGAAAACAAATAGGATTTTCCTTTTGGAAAAACACTACACCCGTTGCATACCCACTAGCATCATTTTCTATTTCAAATGGTTGTTGAACGTCTAGTAAAGCTAATATTGGAGTTGTCACAATTTTCTGCTTTAAAGTATCGAATGATTTTGGTTGTTTTCCTCCCCACTGGAAAGGAACTTTAGAACTTGTTAAGTCATGAAGTGGTGATGAAATAAATAGAAATGAGAAATAAACATCCTCGAATACTGAAGCGCACCCAAAAAACTTCTAACTTCCATCACATTTTGAGGTCGTGGCCACTTAACAATCACATCAATTTTAGCTAGATCTATTTTAAGATGACCTCCTCCAACTATGTAACCAAAAAAAACTAAGGATTTTTCTCAAATTCACACTTAGAATGTTTGAGATACAGTTTCTCTCTTTGCAACACATAAAAAACGTGTTTAACATGATTTACATGTTCTTCCAAACTTGAACTTAAAATAAGAATATCATTGAAATAGACTATGAGAAACTTATCGAGAAAAGGACGAAACACATAATTCATCACTCTCATAAAATTTGTTGGAGCGTTGCATAAACCAAATGACAAAACCAACAATTCATAAAGCCCTTGTCTAGTCCTAAATGCAATTTTCTATATATCATTCTCTGCAATATGAATCTGATGATAACCACTTCTTAAATCTAGTTTTCTAAAGTTTACTTTACAAAACTTCTTAAATCCACTTCTTAATGGGGATTTTATTTAAGGCTTCAAAATCAACACACATTCTCCAAGTTCTGTCTTTCTTAGGTACTATTATGATCGGTGATCCACATGGAGAAGAACCAGGTTGAATGAAACCTTTATCAACCAATTCCTAAATTTGTTTCTTAATTTCTTGATTTTCTATGACCGACATACAATACATGCCAATATTCACAAGAGGGGCATCAAATTGTAATTGAATCTCATGTTTTATTTCTCATTTCGGAGGTAGACCTCTTGGTTCTTTAAACAATTCTTTATAAGAATCTACTATTTCAACAAATTTGTCCTTAAACTAACAATCACGCCCTTTAAAAGCATCATACTTATCTTTAGGTTTTTATTTTATAAACATGAGAATATACTTTTTACTTGAAATTATAAGTCTTTTAGTTTTATTTACATTGATTAAATCCAAGCTTGTCTTCATTCTGTGTGGCATGACATTGTATTCAATTCCATCCTTAACAAGATGATACTTATTCTCCTTTCTATGAAATATGGCATCTCGATCATAAAGATAAGGACTACCCAACACAAGCCTGTGTATATCCAAAGAAATCACATGAAAATCAACTTCATCAACAAAATTAATTGTAATTGAAAAACTTAAATGACACATTTTTGTGGCTTGCATGTGATTGTTTTCTTTCAACCATCCTAAAGAGTATGGTTTTGAATGACTTTTGGTTTCCAATCCCAATTTCCTTACTAGTTCCTTAGATATTAGATTTTTCTATGATCCACTATCGAATAATGTGTCTGCCTTAGTGTTCTTGGAGATAATCACGATATGAAACAATTCTAATCTCTTATTTTCTTCAATCACATCATTATATTTTGAAGAGTATGTAGAACAAGTAGAACTAGAACTAACTTCAGAAGGATTACCTGTCAGACCCATAATGGTTATCTTCTTTTCATCATAGGAGTTAGATCCCAAATCTTGTTGGACTACAACATTAGCTTTCATATAACCCTTCTTCTTAATGAACTTCTTTGTCTTAAGTTTTGAATGAAGCTTCCAACACTTAGACTCATCATGCCCAACACTCTGACAATGAGTACAATTAGGCCTTTCTCCTTCTTTCTTAGCTATTGACGATTTCTTCCCCTTCCATTTTCTCTTCCCTTTTCTCTCTTTGGAGTCTTTTGTTTTTTGAATGCCTGAATGGTTTCTTTGAAAAGTTGAACTGAAAAGGTCTACCACCTAATTCAATATGAATGGCTTGAACACACACTTCATCAAAGTTAGTTGGATTAAACATAAGCAATGTATTTCACAAATAAGAATGCAAACTTAAAATATACTTTAACAAAGTATCATGTGTGTTTAATGGAACATTAAGTGTTAATGCATTTTTCCTCAATTTCTATGTAAACTCTTGCACACTTTGTCCTCTTCCTTGCCTTATATGCTTCCAATCTATTACAACTGTTTGCATATATCCAAAAGGATAGAATTGCTTTATAAGAATTTTAACAAACTTAGACCATGAAGAGATAATTTTACCTTTATCCTTCAAATCTGATTGAGTTTTACTTTCCCAGGAAATCAAATATGTTCCTGCCATTCTAAGTGTAGCTAACTGAATTTTCTCAAATTCATCAGCTATATTCTGAATTCTACAATACACCTCAAGTTTCTTTATCGAGTTATCTAACTTTTCAGGATTCATTTCACCATCATATATTGGAAATTAAAACTTAACATCAAGCTTCAAAAAGGGAGATTTATATTGTTTCTTTTGTGAGTCTAAATATGAACTTGAATGATCAGAAAATGATGAAGAAGAATATGAAGATGGAGGATAAGTTGGTACATTACCATCACCTTTTTCCTTGCCCCTTTTCACTTTTGTGCCTTTAGAAGACGAAGTTTAATCTCTAGTATTATTTTCTTAATAAAGTTCTGCAATCATCCTTTTCATATTAAGGAACATCTAC
Organism: Pinus taeda; assembly: GCA_000404065.3. Classification (NCBI taxonomy): domain Eukaryota; kingdom Viridiplantae; phylum Streptophyta; class Pinopsida; order Pinales; family Pinaceae; genus Pinus; species Pinus taeda. The sequence goes on from APFE030137989.1 coordinate 80,548, forward strand.
TGAAATTTCTCCTCACTCTTTGTCTTAGGAGCTTCTCCTTGATTTGAACCTGCCATCTTTTGCGAGACTTTCTTCTTTCCAATCTTTGGATTTAACTCTTCAAGTTTCCCTTCTCCACATTGCAACCTAGATCTCTTCACCATTCACATTGGAAAATATCATGCTTAAACATGATGAACCTTGCCCTGATACCAAAATAGGACCTAAAAACACACTAGATTGACTATTTGTGAAATTTCACTGAACATTAACTAAGGTTTTATTTTATGTGAATAAATGAAAGAAATTGAATTATTAAAGTGCCTTTAACATAAACTTGAGAACTGAAACATAAGCATGAACAACAATAATAAAAGATGCAAATACAACAAATGTTGATGACAGAGTTTGTCCCTCTTGGACTATGTCTCTAGGTCCACTTCCAATGGGCGTCTGCTATATTAGGAATGCTCAGAAAGGCTTCTTTACATAAAATTTTACCAAGCTAAATTATGCACACAGGAATTGTTGGTTACTATCAGAATAAAGGCCTTAGCCTCTGCTCTCCAATGGTACTCTCTACTATCGAAAAGGCCCAAGGATGGCCAAGTTATGCTCAAAAGAACATTTACAAACACAAATAAATCAAAGTATGTAGGTTCATTGTCCAAAACCCCCTACAGTAGTGCATTAGGAAACCTTTTATAAAGCCACAGGAAGATTCCAGGTCAAACCCTTGGACTTCCCAAGCTATACATGGAAAATGCTTAGTTTATCACAATAAATGTTGTTTCTAGTGCAATTGTTATAATACACATAGTTCTTTTGGTACAACAATTTATTATGGTTTAATACATAGTGCATATGTTTTTAGTATGGATTCACCATAGCATATACTTGGTGTATGAAGATTGGACCAAATACATATAACCCTTCACCTTGGTGTATATCATAACCAAAGTATCAAATACATAACATTGGCGAAATATGCATAAACCTTAACTGTAACTGTGGAAGTGGAATGTTATGGGAACCTATGGCATAACCATTGCCATGTGATCTATTCCCCAGCGGTCACTACAAACACCCTGACCCATGGCATAGTGACTTGATGCTTTAGCAGTGTTACCAAATCCAATCTCTTGCTAATGTAGCCATCTCTATTGGTGGTTACAACATTCTCTACGATCAAGGAAAAACTCTCTGTGACATGTGTGTGACATTGTAATAGTTTAACACATGGTTTCTTACTCCAGCCATATAGACAAGGTTTAAACTTTTGTTTAATAATATATTTATTAGATATCATTTTTTGGGATTCAACTACATTAAGTAAGTCAATCATCTATGAACATTTCCATGAGAGGTAGTTGTAGCTGACTAATTTCTCATGATTTTTGAATAGTCCACTTAACACTGATTGCATTGGGTGATGCTCACAAGGGTGGAGAAGTGGGATTAAAACTATTGAAATAAATCACATAGCATCAATCATCACTTCCACGGCTTTCACCCGGTAACCAGGACCTCCCAGGAGGTCACCCATCCCAGATTGCCTCTGGCTCAAGCATGCTTAACTGTGGAGTTTTCCTCACAATCAACCCCATTTAGCTTGCTACCCCATTTGAAAAAACTTACCAAGTATTATGCCTCATGAACCATTCAAATAGAGTTCCCTTCGCTATTTTGAATTAAGTATTGGGGTTTTTCGCAGTGCATTATATTAGATATGTTTTTTTGGGATTCAACTACGTTAAATAAGTCATTCATCTATGACCATATCCATGAGAGGTAGTCGTAACTGACTAATTTCTCATGAGAAATTAGTCAGCTACGACTACCTCTCATGGAAATGGTCACAAATGAATGACTTACTTAACGTAGTTGAATCCCAAAAAAATGATATCTAATATAATACACCACGAAAACCCCCAATACTTAATTCAAAACAATGAAGGGAACTCTATTTGAATGGTTCATGAGGCACAATACTTGCTAATTTTTTGCAGATGGGGTAGTAAGCTAAGTGGGCTTTATTATGGGGAAAACTCCACAGTTAAGCACGCTTGAGCCGGAGGTGACCCGAATGGGTGACCTCCCAGGAAGTCCTAGTTATCGGGTGCAAGCCCTAGAAGTGATGATTGACACTAGGTGATTTATTTCACTAGTTCCAATCCCACTTCTTCACCGTTGTGAGCATCACCCGATGCAATGAGTGCTACGTGGACTATTCAAAAATCATGAGAAATTAGTCAGTTACGATTACCTCTCATGGAAATGGTCATAGATGAATGACTTACTTATTTCAATTGAATCCAAAAAAATGATATCTAATATAATGCACTACAAAAACCCAAATACTTAATATATTTATGCTGATACCAAAGTCCATGCCACATTACAATGTTTGTGCCATAGGTTTTGAACATAGGTTTTAACTTTTTAAACCTCTCCACCTCCTTATAAACTATATAAAAAATATATATATGCACCAAATTTTTTGACTGTGTTAACTTGACCACCTTCCACGTGTCGAGATGTGGGATTGACACTTGGCTTGCAAGGCCCCAAAGTTTTACTCATTTCCATAAACTTCAACAAACGTTTTCTCCTTCATTCGGAGGCTAGTTGTGAAACCGAAGGTACTACCGGATTCACTGCAATGAGCTCTTCAGCTTGCCATTATTTTTGGGAGCATCTAAGACCATAAATTTCTAAGAATTTTGAGAATCCTCCTAGATCAACCAAGTAATCATATATTTAACAATGTGTCAACGAATGAACATGATAACAAACAACCTTTGTTTTGTCAGATGGAGTTGTCGATTTAGAAGAAGATAAGCTAGAGGAATTTTTTAATCTTATAACAAACTCGATCTTGCTTTGAAAAACATTGTTAATATTAAAGATAAGTTGCAAACATAAGATAACAAGGATCAAATTAAATTAGTAAATGTTGGTGTGGAATCTAAACAATATTTTGGATGTCTTGAAGTTAACATCGTCTCTCTAAAATAAGAACTTGAAAAATCAAATAAGCAGAATGAAGATACTTCAAGCATTTGAAGAACAAGAAAATGGGTAGAATAATTAAATTCTCAAATTAAAGGAGCAAGTGGAAGAAGGAAGAAGGCTTGAAGAAGGTATGAAGAAGAAGTATCTATAATAGGAAAAGAAATACCAAGTAATGGAGGTTGAGGTAAACATCCTAAAAGGTAAATTAGAAGAAAGAGAAAAACAATTGTGATTTCAAGAGAGTAATAATATTTTGGATGATATTGTTAGTAGTCAAAGGTCTCCCACCATCACATCTGGACTTGGTTTTCATGAAATTGTTAAAGGAGAATCTAGTTGACATACTAAGGTAATGAATTTAAAGGGTAAAAATGCATAACCTCAAATGCTTAGAAGTCAACCTCATAAAACATTAAGGAAAGTGAATCTTAAAAGAAAATCATTTACTCCTAATGTTAATCAATTCTATCATCTAATCAATAATGTTGAATGTTTTATATGTCACAATTATGGAAACTTTGGACCTAATTAGAGAAGTAGATTCTTCCGATCGCAAGCAAATAACCACTTCACAGAAATATCATCACCTTCTAGGTACTCAGGCTTCTTTAAAGGATATTGTTTTTCTTGAAATACATTTGATCACAAAGCTATTGATTCCAATAGAAGGAATATGAAACAAAAATATTATGATTCCTCTGCTCATATAAGATGTTATACTTGTAACAAGTTTTTTCATGTAGCGAAAGAATGCAGGAACAAATCTACGGATTACCTTAGACAACACGACAAACAGTCAGATAAGAATATTGATGTCAAAAGACTTGAAAAATATGGATCCAACAACATTTTTCATAATAAGGAGAAAGAAGAAGAGCAGATAAGGAGTGGTCTTGCTCTCTACTCATTTGAAGGAGAATATTAATGATACATAGATAGTGGATGTTATCATCACATGATTGGAGATAAGAGTAAGATGGAGTCTCTTAATAAAAACCGATATGGTAAGGTTATTCTTGGAAATATTGATCCAGCAAAAGTTCTAGAAAAGGGTAGAGCTGGAATTAATAAACATAGAGGAGTAGTTGCTACTTTATTAGTTCAAGGGCTAAAGTAAAATATTCTAAGTGTGGGTCAAATGGAAGATAAAGGAAATGTAATTTTGTTTACATCAACCAAATGCAAAGCTATATATGAAGAATATAGAAAGTTCATATCAAGAGGATATAGAAACCTAGACAATTATATGTGCTTAAAGAACTGAATTATTGTAGATATGATGATGATTCAAACTTAGAGTAAAAGAACATGGTGCCCATTGCAGTCGATTATTGTTAAAAGAATACTTATGATAGTGACTGCAAAATTGATGTGAGGTACATGACCTCATTAGAGAAGAAAATGATTATCCGGTCCTCAAGATCAGTGATGTATAATCTCAAGGAGAGAAATACATGTTTTGTCTTAATGATGATTGCCATGAATGTTTTGATATTCATGTTTCTTATATTACTAGTAGTGCATTTCGTGTAGTAATAGTGCACATGTACAAATCGAATAGGCTTAGACGGGGTTGTGGATATAAAATTTCAGTATTTTACTTTTTATATGTAGATCCTATGAAGACAAGCAACGTATACATGCAAGTTTTGATATAAAAAATCATGTATGTTTTCCTGAGGAAGAAAGAGTGGCACAGGCTCATAAAAATCATCTGATATGATTTAGACAAATATTATTTGGTTTTCTTGTTCTAGTGGATCATGGTTATAGTTTGTTGATGCTATTTAGAAGTGTTTTTGGCTTTTTATAAGTTGTTGATGCCTTCATGAATAAATAATTGATGAAGATACTTTGATGTCGTTACTGATATATGAGACGATATGATCAGATCTGACAATGAATAGTTGGCATAGGTTCAAGAAGGATTATTGTTAAAAAAACAAACAACTCTATGTTCCAAAATGTTCGATGAGGGAGAACTTGGTCAAATAAAAGCATAGTCGAGGTATTGTAGGACACTTTGGCCATGATAAGACATGTGAGAAAGTGAAGAAAATTAAGTATTGGCCAAAGATGAGGATTAATGTACAAAATTTTGTGTGAGATTGTAGAATTTTCTAGCATGCAATAGGAAAGAGGCAGAATATAGGGTTGTATACACCATTACCAATTCTAGATAGACCATGGGATTCAGTAAGCATGGATTTTGTCTTGGGTTTTGCAAAGACACAATAGGTCAATGATGCAATATTCTTTGTAGATGAAAAGTTTCAAAAAGGTCACAATTCATTTCTTTTTTTAAAATTATTGTTACTACTGATGTTTCTAATTTGTTCATCAAGGAAGTGATCATATTGTATGGAGCTCCCAATAGCATTGTCTGAGATCAACATACAAGATTCTTGGAACATTTTGGAGGAATTTATGAAAGAAGCTTGCAACTAAATTGAGATTTAGTTCATCATGTCATCCTCATATTGATAGATAGACTGAAATAGTCAATAGGAGTTGTGGGAATATCTTGAGTAGCTTCGTTGGAGACCATCCCAAGTAGTGGGATTAGGTTCTTGCCCAAGATTAATTTTCCTATCATGGCTCTCCAAACCAAAGCACTAGATAGAGTCATTTTCATATTATGTATGGGATGCATCAAAGACAATTATATGAACTTAGAAACTTTGGGAGAGGAGAGAAAATAAGTGCAGCGTGGGAAGACTTTGTTTAAGATATGCAAGAGATTCATGAACAAGTGAAACAAAAATTAGAAGAGAGAAACATTAAATATAAAACCAGAGAAGATCTCACGTGGAGAGAATGGAGCTTTAAAGTGGGAGATTTAGTATTGGCACATTTAATAAAAGAAACATTTCCTAAACAAGAATGCAATAAGTTAAAATTAAATACAATTGGTCCTTGTAAGATCATTAGAAAAGTTTCAACCAATGCTTATGAGATAGGGTTTCCCCTAGGGATTTTCATGTCTCCCATATTCAACATTACATATGTATGCAAGTATTAACCAGGAGAAGAGGTACATACAATAGAAGATATTTGAAAACAACAAATCCAATGGCAAGAAGAATTATTAGCAACAAAGTCTTTCTAGACAGAGAACAATTTAGACAAAGCACTAATTGATAAAACTAGGGGCAAGGAATATCATCAGTACTTGGTTAAGTGGAAGGATCATCCAGTAGTTGATGCAACTTACATGACTCCCACATTATTACAGAAAAGTGGAAAAATTATTGAATAACTCATGGGTAGGAACCCATGAATTATTTGTTCCTTGGGAGTATGATGCACAGGCATTTGTAAAAACATAATTGACTAGAAAGTTAAAATTTATTTACTAGAGGAGTTGGTTCCTCAATGTGTGGATTTGTCATGATAGAGTTCGTTTTGATTTCCATGTAATTCATTAAAATTAGCTAATTGTTGTAATTTATTACTTAATTCCAAAATTGGTCCATATGATCATATCTTCATGGATCTTTATCGATACTATGATGTATTTATTATTATTATCTTAGATCAATAAAAATAATTAGAGAGAGTGGAGTGGCGAGAGTGATTATTCTAGACAAACCAATAATAGTAATTTAATACCTACGAGTTGAGAAATGGTGAAAGAGAGGCAAACATAGTGACCAAAGTGAGTTGGAGTACAGAAGCAGAAGTCGAACACTTAATTTTTCTTAAGCATCGATGTGATTTTGTCTATTAACAGAAGCTATAAGATTTAATTGATTTTCCATAAAAAATAATATGAATAGTAACAAAGGTTGAGTTGACATTCTCTGGAGGATGTTCCCCGAATGATAATTGGACACCCTATTGATGTGTAAATTCATCCAATAAGAAGGAGCTCATGATAACTTGGAGTGTGAGTGGGACCACAAAGGTACTGCTGACTCTTCTCGTAGGTTAGTACGACATGATTTGAAAAGGAATTGTGGTGAACAAGTGACAGGAGCTAGGATCAACACTTGAGGAGAAAATCCCTAAGCCTACCACCCATTGGTTTCCTTTTGACCACATTTTGGAATGAGCTAGGTGATGTAAGCCCGAGATGATGCGTACAAGTAGACAAAATAAAGGAGTTGGGACCCAAGCTTTCACGTGTGATTGTATTGCATAAAGTAGACGTAGTGTGAGAATTGAGAGTTGTAGAGCAGGGCCACTTGTGACTACTAAAATAAAATTTTGAGCCTCACATTATATGAAATGGTGAGCCCCTCCTCCTTTTCCATCATTTTATGTAAATTGGCTCTGGTGGCTATTAAATGGGGCTCAACTGTTAAAATTCTTGGGGATTTTCCTATAATTCCTTTCCCTTTATTATATATATAGTATCAGATAAGATGTTTCTCGTTACACTTTGGTCATAAAAAAAGGAATTTTGGGCTACACCGCCACATACAATTATTGGGAGTTGTCTTTGGTGCGACTTTTTGGACTTTCTGGTGCCTGAATCGATTGGAAAAATATGAGGTAAAATCTTGATTTGTATTATTTAAAATATTTTTTTGACTGTACATACAGATTCAACACCCTAGAAAACCCCTAGGGCACTTCCATTGCATAGGATTACCCATCAAGCTTGTGATTTCAATAAATTCCTGCTGGATTTTAGAGAAATTTGATCAGAAAAGCCCACGGTAAAAGCTTCCAAAAAGTCGCACTAAATTAAAGGAAAGATTAAGCCCTGCACCATCAAGCACTATATCTAACCGAACATAGGGTCCACCATATTTAGAGTTCGACAAATCGTTGCAAAGGGTGAGGCAATTTTCACTTCCTTTTAAGGGGACCATTCAAATCAGAAAAATGTGTATTTGTATTCAGAAGTCTTCTAGTAACATCAATTTGAGTGAAAATATAGTTCACTGGTTCCATTTCATTTAATTTTGTCATATTTAGAGTGAAGTTTTCCTCGAAATGATTGGTCATGATGTTGTTGAGTGATTCGAGAATAGTGTTGCGTACGGAGAGCAACTTTTGGGCTTAGAAGGGGAAGCTTATTGTTATATGTCTTGGTACAGTGAACCATTTTGACAAAAAAATCTTGGTTATAAATTCCTTTTTACTACAGTATGCCACACATCAATGGTTCTTGCACCCAATCACATTGGAACATGGTTTATTAGAATACCCGTAAGTGGAGAAAGGCAATGTCACTCTAAATTCGTCTTCCTATATTTGAGAAATTTTTATCTGATAATTTTTTTAATAATTAGCTTATTATAAAAGTTAAATGGTTTAAAAATATATGTAGGTTTAGGATATTGATGCAAACAAGAAAAATAATAATTGGTAATAGGGTTGGAAAGAATTCAAATATTAAGGTTGGAATTCATCTACTTAACTTAAAAAATTGTTATTAAAATAAACAATCACAAATATTCATTTATAAAATTGTTATTAAAATCAATAATCACAAATTCTGATTTATAAATTTCAAATAACATATTAAATTTAATTACAACAGTTCATTAAACAATGACAAAGAAAAATATATTTTTTTAATTAAATCTTGAACATACATGTAATTTCTAGTTTAACCCTATAAATTAAATAATTAAACTATATCTATAAAGTTGGCAATAGCATAAATCATAATATTGAAAGTTTGCTCTTATGTTAAAATATAAAGAAATTAATCACAAAACACCAAATACAAATTGAAAATAGCATAATAAATTCAATTACAACGTTTTATTAAACCATAAAGATAATTTTTTTTTAAAATACTAAACATATATGTGATGTTTATAATTAAAAAAACTTTAAAATCTAGCACCCTTTCCAATATAGAAATTTGAAATTCCTATAGTTTTAATAATTATTTATAATAAGTAAAATGTAAAAATATAACAACCATTTCAAGAAATTTGAAATTCCTATGATTTTAATAATTATTTGTAATATTAAAATCTAAAATCTAATACTATTTCTACAATATAAATAGGCCTTTATAGAAATTTTATTTAACGATGCTTATTGATATAATTACGCCGTAAGGCGTTTCCATATGAAATGAATTGCCCTAGCTGCAGCCGTGTCTTATTGTTGACCATGGATTTGTGGTGTTAGACAATTGAACGAATTTTGATCGTTGATCGAAAACTTAAATAATACTGAAATAAAAAAACGGGGAGAAAAGGGGCAAGTAAAGCGGTTCGGTATGACTCTGACGGTTCGGTATGACTCTGAGTCCCTTCATTGAAGCAGAAGCTCTGTGGAAAGCAGTGCGGCTAGAACTTGTGCTTGGTTATCAAGCCTACTGTTTTCTTCCTATTCGTGATAAATTATGAACTTCCAACCTCTGATGCAATGAGGCCCATTTGGATCGTCTTCTACGAATAACTATGGTTTCTTGCCTCGCTTTATAGCCAGTGCAGACAATATATCACTGTACTTTCTGTACATAAGAAACTCTTAAAAACTCTTCATAGATTGGGAGTAGCATCGATTGGCTGACTTGGTAAGCCCCTCACATCGTTGTGGTTTTTATGAACCGTCGAAGGTGTGTCAGAAGGGGGAACATAACTATTCTGAAAATAGCTACTATATATACAGAAATTATATATACTTTCAAATTTTGAGTTATGAATGAAGTAGAATTTTGAATGATGTAGCTGTTTCTTCATTTTGACAGTCTATACAGGAATTTGCAAATATAAATCTGTCAATCAAAAATTTCAGAGACAGAAAAGATTAAGTTTGAGAAACATAGAAACACAGTTTCTGAACCATGCTTACCCCGACTGTGAGTTCGAGCCATCAGAGGCACAAGCCGAGAAGTCGATGATGGACCACGCAGCTTCTACGTCCGATTGGGACGCACAATCCGGATTTGGGACCTTGTATGGGAAAACAGACCATCGATTACCACAAAAAAATGCTTGAAATCCATGTTGACATGTTGGTTTTCTTATTTCTTTGCAGGTGTAGCTAACACTTTCACAATGGTTTTAGATTATCCACCTGTTTGTAAGGTATTATTATTTTGAATTGTAAATTTGGGAACATTTAGAAAATCTGACTGATATTATATCTGAAATTTTCCAAAGTATAATTCTCCTCATATTTTGAAATTATAAAAAGTAAACCAGGAAAATATAATTTGTCCTTTTATATTGATTCAATTGAACTCACCATAATTGATGTAAAGAAAATGACGCTTCGAGGTTTTAGTTAGCGTTGGTGACACTATATTTCCTCATATTTTATGGTTATTCGTTTATAAAACTAATTTAAATTTTACCATCTAAAAAATGTAAAATTACAATTTTCCTCGTTTCTAATTAGTTTTTTATATGATGTGAAAGATTCATGTTTTGATTAATGCAGTCCCAAATCTGTCTATGACGTATATTCACTTGACTAAATGTTTTTTGAATGAAGATGGATTAATCAACGCTAGATTGTGTAAGCCAATATTTTATGGTCGTCGCTTCCATTGGACGGATCAAAACCAAAATCGATTTCTCTATCTTCCTCTTTAAACGAGCGGTTTTGGGATGATTAAATTTTAAATTTTTGAATATTATAAATACCTTTCCCCTTCGTTTTCTTCCTATTCTATAGATTTTAATCTTTTTCTTCGCATTTTGCCTCTCAGTTTGCATTTTGTTTATGTCATTGAGCTTTTGCTTCTCAGTGTCCCCAAAGTTAATTTGATTGAAAATTTCTAGAATTTTCCATAATTTCATAGATATGTGCTAAGTTAAACAACTCACATCATTTCTGTAAGATTTTCGAATATTTACACTGCCATATCTTACTATTCTAAAATATTCTAAAAATCCAAAATCCACAATCCAATAAAAATACCTCTCAGCCCATTGTTTTTCAACTATTTGCATTTCAACATTTTGTTATTGGTGGATGTATATTCCCTTGGGGCCGTTTGTTCTTAGCCTATTTGCATTTCAGCATTTCGTTATTGGTAGATGCATATTCCGCACACTTTAGCCTTACACTACACTGTTTCTACTGGAAATTATAGGGGCGTTTACATTTCAAAAATTTTGTTGTAGACGGAAGACCGATGAATGGATTGATAAGAGGCAAACTAGTCTAAGTTGTTTCCATTTGAAATGAATTGCCTCAGCCGCTGTGTCCTATTGTTCACAGTAGATTTGTGGTGTTAAACCATTGAACTAATTTTGATCGTTGATCAAAAAACTGAAATAACAGTGAAATAAAAAAAGGGGGAGAAAAGGGGCAGGTAAAGCGGTTCGGTATGACTATGAGTCCCTTCATTTGTGCGGGTTCACATATCACTTTGCTCTTAAAGGTATCGATTACCAGTTCGACGAAGAGAATCTCAGAGCTAAGAGCGAGCTGCTGCTGAAATCGAACCCTATTCGCAAGAATTCCCAAAGATCCATATGACCGAGCCATTGCTCATTTCTGGGCTGCCTTTGCAGACGATAAGGTCATTTAGTTCATTCTTAATAATCGCCTACATTTGTATCTCATCGATCCTTTCCTTATCTGCTATTTGTGTCTTCGAAAGTTAAAAATATTATTTTTCTATTCAATAACCAGTGCTTCGTAGGAAAACTGTATTTTGGAGGGGATCAGATCAGCTTGCTTGACCTCGCATTGGATGGTTTGTTAGCGATTATCAAAGGCCTCGAGAAGGCTACTGATAGCGTTTTAATAGATCCAGAGAAAATGCCATTGCTGAGAGCATGGATGGATCGATTCTGTAAATCCGATGGACTGAAAGAAGTGATGCCTGATTTTGCCAAGAAGGCAGAATTTATGTCCACTAGGAGAGCCACTATGATCACTGCCTACAGCTAAATAGGGCAAACTTAGCACAGACAGAGGTTGTATTTGTTAAAATACTTTAAATTTAACCCAAGAAAATCATAAGTTTGTAACTTTGTCTTTGGTTTCTTGTTCTTACATAATATAAATCTGTGAACTTCCTAGGACAGAAGTATCTTACTTATTTTTCTGGAAGATGCCCGATGTTTATAAAATTGATGCATGTGTCCCTTATTTTTTCCTCCACCATGTCTGCCTTTGCAAACTCTCATGTTCCTGTTCAACAACTCTCTCTGGTTTTCCCTGCTGTCCAATTCATTGCCTATTTGATTAGGTTTAGTTATTCCTATAGTACTTGATGTTTTCGTGAATCTATACTGGCCATACCTCCTCCATTTGGGAGGTTTCAGGTTCCGTACTAACTTATTAGGTTCAAGATGAGAATGGTTTCTTTTGTGTCATCTCCTCCATTAATATCTCTTGGCTTTGCTTAAAATATTACCTTCTAAATCAATGTGTAAGTACTCTTTGGCCATTTCCTATAAGCACGAACCTTTCTTTGCAATACAATATCATGTACAAGTTCGGTTTGCATACTAGGTATCTCCTCAGCTGCTAGAACTATTCTTCATCTTCGTCCCACATCTGACATTGGTAGTTCAAAGAATTCAACTTTTCATCATTCAATATGGAAAGAGGATGTTAATTTATGATGTGAGGGACAAGTTGAATGAATGCTTCCAATCCGCTGTAAAGTCTTGAATCAGCCATATTGGTGAGTAGTTGTATTCTAATCATGCCATTATTTATACATTGTCTGAATTTTTTGGAGTTGTTCTTGTACCTTCTCGTTGATTTGTTGGATTCTTTCGATCAATTTGCATTCTTCGCTTAAAATATTGAGTACTTCTATAGAACAGGATTGGATGCTTCCCATTTTATAGCTCTATTTTGTTTTATGCCATAGGGTAAATATCTTTGATTACATAGTTTACTTCTTGGTCCATGGCAGTTTTACTACTTATATTGGGTCCAAGGATGTGTTTGGTTCATTGATCTTATAGTAAAATACATTTCATGATATCAAATTTTCATTTTATGAAGGAAATAATGTTTAAGAAACACATACCTTCATAACAATGGGACCGTGAAGCCACAATTCTCCTCTATTGTTTGGAGGTAGAGGAGTCCCAGAATCAGGATCAATTATTTTTGCTTCAGTATTTGGAGTCAACAAGCCAACTGATCCATAGTGCCTACTTTCTTCTTCACCATCTAAATACGCTGCTACTGTTGTGGTTTCTGTGAGCCCATAGCCCTGCAAAACTTCTTGCAACATGACTAAATAAAGAGCATAACGTAGGTGTAAGCTCACCAAAATAGTTAGGTACTATGTCTAGATTCTAATGCCAGGAATAGAAAGGGTAAAGATGATAGGACCTATCTTACAGTTTGATTCAATGTTAGATTGGGAAACCCCGATGGGCATATGCACAATAAGATTTTTTCCCTGATGATGAACCTTAGTAGAAGTTCAAAGCGCATCGATCCTAAAATTTGATGTGATTTATCCAAGAGAATTTTGCTTTAATAAGAATGAAGTCTATGAATCTCAAATTCCCAATCATCCAAGATGAAACAATGTAGTCACAAAGACCAGAACCGCCATTTTAGACAAGAAGAGTCAAACTACCCACCATGAGGGAATGAACAGGAGGGGCGTGAGGATACACCAAGAGTTTTTAATCTGGCCAGTAGCCACAATTATGGTGTAAAACCCTATGTTGATATTAGCTCTCATGAGTGCAAATTTGATGTTAAAATATTTCCAGAAGTTATGCTATAATATTGTATGTGATAATAAAATGAATAATTATTACAAATGAATGGTTACATTAGGGTTTTGGGGAGTTTGAATAGCAATAAACCATAAAATAAAGTAAATGCCCTATTACCTCTCAAAACCACCATCTTCAGGTGTTAAGCCTTGAACCAATTTGAGACATCCCTAGGGCCCATAACAGTGTTGCTCACTACCACCACAATGGCTACACCTTTCAAACCTTTCACTATTGCCTTTTGTGAGGGCTATGGAGTTGAATGATGAATGAGTGTTTTGAAGTGGCAATGAATAAATTCAATGGGTTCTCTTGCTTTAGATAAATCCCGAAGGATGAGACTCCTTGCCCTGGGAACTTAAGAAATATGCTAGTTGAAGGTGAACTGATTCCTTGATGGGTTGCAACTTTTATACATGAATGAGATCAAAATGATCCCCACATAGTAGATGAGGCAATTCAAACTGATAAGTATTATGAGAACCAATGAAAGAATTGGGATGATTTTTATAAGAAGTGGAAGTAGGAAAAAAACAATAATAAGGTTATAGGCTCTATTTTTTTTATATACCTACAATGCTCCCTAGCTAAACCAAATTTCTCAAAGTAGGACACAATACACAAAAAATCATAAGGGAGAGGAAAAGAATATTGAAATGAAAGAACACTGAAATCTTCCTCATTATCGGTACTAAAGATCCTCTTCATACATGCCAATGAAGTCTTTGTTGCTATTTTGTTGAACACATATCTAGCCTATCCTTTGGTAGCAATTCTGCATGCACCATTGAAAGAAGATTCTAGATGTAGGGAATTGGTGATGCAACATATATTCATTATTTGAGTAATAAGGAGCGGAACATAGAGTTTCCCTAAAGAAGTTGAGGAAGATGAAGCCCTAGAAGAAATTCTTATCAAGGCATTCATGGATTGGAGAAGCGGGTCAAAGATGGGAGCTTCTAGCTACTTAGGGTGTTTAAACTCCCATGAATGATTTATTGGGTTGGGGATGTGGTAACATTTTCTTGGAAAAATAATAATACAGTTAAATTTTTTGAGCTTTTCCAGAAATCCACCAGCTTTATTGGCTGATCTTATTCTCATAGAAATTGGTATATGGCCCAAATACTTTTTCACTATATTCTTTGCATCATAGTAGAGTTGTATTCAAGATATTATAGTGTTGTATTACTCAACGATTATCAATGGCATACCTTAGTGTTAGTACTATGATGGGCATTATCACCTTTTGTTGCATTTATCACACAATGTTTTTAATTGCACCAACAAAAGTCATTGAATTGTGGTCATAACAATGCCAGGGTTCTGTAATGAATTTGAGGCATATATGTTCATAGAAATGAGATGGAACAGTGAATGGATGGGCAAGCAATATTATATTTGCACTTCATTTTATGATTGTGATATTGTCAATGGAAACTAAATTAAACTTCCTCATTGGTCATATCAAAGATCTCCTAGGAATATGTTTTATTGCCAAATAGAAGTAGATATTTTATACTTCTAATTAATTAGTCATTCACCAGTGGAGAGAACTGAAGGATGGATCTTCTTACAATCCTTAGTTTTGGTATTGAATTCACTAGTTGAAAGGGCATTTTCGAGAGGCTAATCATGATTCTGACTGCCATTTTAGTTACATTTCAAGGATCAAAGGATGACACATTTGTTATTTGCTTGTCTCAATTTGCTTAATTTCGAGAAGATTGACAACAAGTTATAGAAAGCATCAAGAGATTTGCAGATCCACAAACCTTAGTAATTGTATATATGTTAATGCTGCATCGAGATATTGGGGCTCTGAAATTCAAGTTGGAGCTCACGTATATGGTACATTCTACCCAGCTTCGCCTTCTTATAGAATCTAGATCAATAAATATATCAAATGATGATACACTTTTCCTATAGTGACTGCAAGTGTCTCTTTTCTGTCAATGGATTCTACAATAAACTAGGACATTGCCTTCAAATATTTGAATGCAGATGCAAAAATTATGCGTACAATGAACAATGAAAATGGGATAAACATATCACCAGTGATATTTGATCAAACCAATAATGAAAATATGGCTAAGTTGTGAGAAAAGGCAGATGTGTGGACAACCAGGGTCTAGTAAGATGAAATTAGTGAAGGCTGAAAAAAATGTAATATGCAAATTCAGAGAGATAATATCAGAAATTTACAATTGCAGACACGGTTGACAGAGCCAAGAGGTTCATTTTTGCTGGGTGTTTTGGTGACCAAAATGTAGTATAAAAAGAGGACGAATTCACTAGGTTAGATCCATGATTTTGCTGGGAATTTACCAACCAAGTCGCAACAAAAGGGAACACATTTTTAGTTGGCAAGGCACCCATCAAAGTGTTGTATTGAAGGGCCACAAAATGTCGTTTATAGAGGCACGATTTCGCTGGGGAAGCAGCAACCAAAACACATTAAATTTTAGCACAAATTAGCCATGGAAATTGGTATCATTTCGCTTAGTAAAAGGTTCATTGAATATGTTGTTTGAGGGGCCATTAATTGGTAGTGGTTTGTGCAATGGTTTGCAGAGACACAAATAATAACTAAGTTCGAAAATAGCCAAGAAAATGGCTAACCTAAGAGGATCATAAATGTGCCAGAAATATGAAATTTTGTTCAAGTCAATTTGGAGTATGGCTTATTTGGGTTTCAAGTCAATTAGGTGTAGATTGTGAATTGGTGAAGCTCACCACCAGGGAACCACCCCCAGGTAATTCCACTTTTGGTTTTTGTCATCCCACTTTTCAAATCTTAGCAGCAGACTGAGAGTGCCAACTAGCAAATATCCATGTGTTGAAAAAACCAAGCATGTCACCAAGAATCAAACACAAGTGTGTGCCAAGAAAGACTAAGTGAGCCCAAGAAAAGAACTTATGAATATCAAATGCACAATGCATCCAATAAAGAGATGAACACATTTCCATATATATGTTTTAAAAAATATTTTAGTGTTGGAACTTGGCAGGTTCATGCTTCTTTGTGAGATTATATAAATGTATTGTTTCAACGTCGTTGGTGGCAGATTTATGCAACATATTTGATCATTTAAGTTTACCAGATTTTCCTTTTCTTTTCCTACAAAGAATTTTCTCTTTATATGTGCTAGAGTTATTGGGATATTCTTTAGGAACTAGCAGGCATGCAAATTTATATTTTTAAATCCCTAATTCTCATCATTTCCAAATTGTTCGTCTGCATCTATGCAAGAAGACAACTTAGCTGCAAAATGTTTGTAAGACAGAAAATGCAAATTTTAGCAAATATGGAGCTAATAATAAACGCCCTGTGGTGTCAGAACATTGTTTTCTTGGTTTCCTTTGAGCAATATCATTAGAGAGCCATATATTCTTCAAATTGGTGAGGGACCTTCAGCCCAATGCATCAATGGCTTCATGGGATTAAATGTTCCTCTTCCAATGGTGGCAGATTTATTCAACATATTTGATCATTGAAGTT
>APFE030137989.1:98310-158588 GCA_000404065.3 Pinus taeda
AATTAACAAACCTTCGAAAGACCTTTTCAGATGATCTTATGCTTCCACGCGCCCGGGGGGGTTTATTTGTCTAATGAGGGTAAGTCAATTTCCACTGATTTCACTCCCATTGTCTCTGTTGAGGTTTTGCGGAACTTTCATAATTTCAATGGTCTCTCTCATTTTTCTTTTTTGATAGTTGTCCTCTCTTGCAATCACCTTGGCGTCTTCTAAACACATATGATGCGTGGTCTTGGACGAGTTCTCTGCGAGGGATGATGTACGAGATATCTCATTTCTAATGTCAGTTGCGTGCTCTTTTAGTCTTGTTTTCATAGATCTGCCTGTTTCCCCAATATAACTCTTGCCACATGAGCAATCAATCTTGTACACTCCTTTGAGCTGCTGACGATCAATTTTATCCTTAACCGACCTCATCATCTGTCTTATCATTCCATAAGTTGTAAATTGGGTGTCTATGTTCTTCTTTTTTAAAAATTTTTGCAATCTTATCAGTAGTCCCTTGGATGAATGGAAGGTAAACTTTCCCTTGATTCTCTTTCTTATCTCCAGGGTGACGCTTAGAGAGGGCCCTTTCCTGAGCCCTTCTTATAGCTTTCTTGATATTCCACTCCTTGTATCCAATGCTTTTGAAGATAGAGGTTAAGTGTTCGATCTCATCCTTCAGGTGATCACGGTCAGAAATTCTAGAAGCCCTAACAGCTAGGGTGTTCAAGATGCCAGATTTCTGGGAGGGATGATGGTAAGAGTCAGCATGGAGATAGCTATCAGTGTGAGTTTTCTTTCTATAGACCTGGTGACCCAGCATACCATCCTCTTTTCTACTGATCAGAACGTCTAGAAATGCGATCCTACCATTCTCTTCCAGCTCCATAGTAAATTTGATTTTAGAGGATATAGAGTTAAGATGATTGAAGAACCTATCAATCTCTGTCTTACCATGAGTCCAATTTACGTTGGTGTCATCGAAAAATCTTTTCCACCATGCCGGCTTCAAGTGGAATGAGTCAAGGGCTTTCCTCTCAAAGTACTCCATGTATAGGTTGGCAACAATAGGTGAGAGCGGGGAACCCATGGCGACCCCATAAATTTGTTCATAGTAGTGATCTTGGAAACTGAAAAAAGTGGACCGAAGACAGATTTCTGCCAACCTTGCTGTTTGCGGATCGGTATTCAACCTTATAACCTGGATAGCTTCATCAAGTGGAATCTTCGTAAACAAGGATACGACATCAAAGCTTACTAGAATATCATCTTTATCCACCCTTCTATCCTTGATAAGTTCTACAAAATCAGTTGAGTGTTTTATAAAAGAGTCCTTGTTACCAATGACGGGCTTCAGAAGCTTAGCTACATATTTAGCTAATTCATAGGTAGGGGAACCAATGGTGTTAACAATTGGTCTAAGAGGGACCCCTTCCTTATGGATCTTCGGTAAACCATAGATTCTGGGAATGACCTCACAGGCAGGAATCAGCTTCCTTTTTATTTTATCCTCTAGGTTGGTTTCCATGATGGCCTTTTTGACTTGTCTTATCACCTTAGGAATAGGGTTGGAGTTGACCCTTCTATAACTTCCACAGCTCAAATGTTCATTCATTTTTTGAATGTAATCCTCTTTGTTTAACACCACGTTTGCTCCACCTTTATCAGCTTTAAGAACAACTATTTTATCATTATTCCTTAGAGATCTTAGGGCCTCACGTCCTTCCTTATTCAGGTTACTCTTCGGGCATTTAGATTTTAACATGGCTATGGAACATTCCTGTCTCAGTATCTCCCTGTCGTTTGATGAAAGCCCTTGGGTCCCATTCTCAATGTTGCAAATAATGCTTTCAAAGGGAATGTTCTTCGGGGAGACTGCAAATCCCAGTCCTTTTCTCAGAATTTTGATTTCTTCAGGATTAAGAATTGTGGATGAGAGGTTCACAACCCTCTTGTCATGCTTGCTTGGAATACTGGGGTTATTATCATTATTAATAATTCCATGGTTTGTGGGTAGCCTGGTTGGAGCCACTGCTGCTGGAGGGACAGCGTAGGGTTCCATATTATTGTTACCTATTTCCATTGATGAATCTGCGTTGGGATCCATGCTCCAATTGTCTTCACCCAAAGATTGACCAAACAACGAATTTACCCATTTTCTACCCAATTTTATGTCACAATTCTCCGAATCTGCGCTGTTTTTACCCATTTTCATTGATGAATCTGCGCTGCTGGGATTTCTCAAATCGTTTTTACTAATTCTGTTTATGACATTGAAGCTTGTTATAGTGTTAAATTATTCGCCCATTTTAATGTCCCTCTCTTCCAAATCTTCAGTGGAAACCATACCCACGTTGCTGGTGTTAAAGCCTGATGTATCCAAGCTTACGTTGCTGGGCTTCATCCATGAATCTGCGCTGGAACCCATTGATGAATCTGCATTAAGGCAGGCCATACCTACTCTGCTGGTGGAAACCATACCCACATTGCTGGTGGAAACCATATGTACGTTGCTAGTGGAAGCCATACCCACGTTGCTGGTGGAAACCATACCTACGCTGGAACCCAGAGCTGAATCTGCGTTGAGGCAAACCATACCTACGTTGCTGGTGGAATCCATACTTATGTTGCTGGAGGAAACCCTACCCACGTTTCTGGTGGAAAGCATACCCACGTTGTTGGTGTTCTCTGGTGTTTTTACACTGCTTATAACCTCATAACCCGTTTCACTGCTCATTTTAATGTCACAACTTATACCAACGCTGTTGCTGCACTTCATACCTACGCTGTTCATAACCTTGAAACAAGATTCGATGTATTCTTTGTTATTTACACTGTTCATGACTTCAGAACCCGTTTCACTGCTCTTTTTAATGTCACAACTTATACCTAAGCTGTTGCTGCACCTCATACCTACGTTGTTCATAACCCTGAGACATGATTCGATGTATTCTTTGTTATTTTCCCCTCTGCGCCGAAGGAATTACCTCTGCTGTTATTCAAGCTTGTATCTGCGCTGTTGGGATCACCACTGTTGTAGTTGCTACCCAATCCAACGCTGTTCTCTGCGTTGATCTCCAGACTTGATTCAATGTTGGATTTCTTATTGCTAATTGAATTGATGTTTATGCCTGTGCTGCTGGGGCTCACGTTGCTTATTCTATTGTAGTTACCCATTTTATTGTTAAATTCTTTTATGCTCACCGAATTAACTGTGTTGATGGAGTTATTGTTCTTGCTGTCTATGTTACTGTTGAAGCCAGAGTTGCTGGGACTAGCTCCTGAGCTGTCTTTAATGAAGGTTCTTCCACCAGAGTTTATTATTAAACCCAAGTCTTTATCATTTTCTAATCTGGCTAGCTTTCTGGACTGCCTCTCCCTGGCAATCCTACCCTCTGTCTGGGCTTTCAAGACAGCTTTTGCATCAATTAATTTCCATAGATCAAAGTTAATAACCATAGTAAGTTTAAGATGGGTGGAAAGGGCCAAGCGATTGAGTTTGTCTAATGTTGCTCTGGTTCTTCTGGTTTCTCCTCTGATTAGGGCTAAACTTAATTTTAAAAATGGTTCTTTAGGAACTAGCAGGCATGAAAATTTATATTTTTAAATCCCTAATTCTCATCATTTGGAAATTGTTCGTCTACATCTATGCAAGAAGAAAACTTAGCTTCAAAACGTTTGTAAGACAGAAAATGCAAATTTTGGCAAATGTGGAGCTAATAATAAACGCCCTGTGGTGTCAGAACATTGTTTTCTTGGTTTCCTTTGAGCAATATCATTAGAGCGCCATATATTCTTCAAATTGGTGAGGGACCTTCAGCCCAACGCATCAATGGCTTCATGGGATTAAATGTTCCTCTTCCAATGGTGGCAAATTTATTCAACATTTTTGATCATTGAAGTTTAACAAATTTGCTTTTCCATCACATTCATCTCCTCCAAATTCAACCGAATTTCTTAATGCCGTCTCATTTTCTTCCTGCAATCCTTCGGGAAAGATTCCTATTTCCACAACAATCTAAGTGAATATGGAACAGTAGAATTAAGAATTTCTGAAGTCAGTTTTCCCTTATTTTCTTATTTCTTTGGGAAATAAATTGGGGTTTATTAACATATTCCTAATTATTCACTGCATATCTCTGTACACAAAGCAAGTTCGTTTGGAAGGGCATCAGTCTGAATACAAAGAGAGTTTTGCCCTTATTTATTAACTGTTCGGTTAGGTTGGATAAAGAACCATCTAGGAGATGGAAGCAGAATATTGAAGAAACCAATTTTGTTTGTAGATTTTTGGAAATCCTCTAAAGACCGAGGATTAGGCATCGACTAGAGAGACAATTTATTTGATACGGTTTATAAACAAATATGTGCTTCTGCTAGCATTGGAAGAGCAGGTGGAGGAGCTATGTTTTGGCAGCTGATGGCAAAAGGAATGAGCTCATATAGAGATATAGAAATTGCTTTTTAATTGAGTGACTCAAATTCATGTTTCTTTAGGTTGAAGGTAAGGCCACTAAAGTGGAAAAAATTGTGATGCCAATAATCAGAAGGATTGTGATAAGAAATTTAATATTCCAAGAAAAGGAGGTAGTAGTAGATTCTAAATAAATTAGCAATGCAACAACATAAATGTTTGCAACAAATTTAGAGAGATCCACCTTGTCGAATAATGCATACACTACATGGATAATGGATTTCCACATTTTATGCCTTACGGCGTTTTCTTTGCAACATCTGGTGCAAATGCTAGTTTAACCTTTTCAATATATTATATTTTTGTTTAAAATTTTCTTTAGTTTAGATGGACCTATAATGGCAATGAGATGCCCGATGCGGCTATTCATTTAGGGTCATCTAAAATTTCTCTAATTGGGTCATCTAAGATTCTTCTAATTAATCTTTTAAATCGGATAAGTAGGGGCCATTTCATGCAATTAATAATGTGATTTGGTCAAATGAATTTTTTCCTTTTAAATCAGATAAGTAATAAGTAGGGGCCATTTCATGTGATTTGGTCAAATGAATTTTTAATCGATATTGTTATTATTATTATTATTATAGTTTCGTCTAGTTAAAATTTAATAGTTTTACATATTTTTATATATAAAGTTAGAGAATGTATTTTAAGATTTTTTGAATTAAAGAATTAATATTTTGATGACTTAAAATTTTGAAAAATACAAAGTATAAAATTAATGTAATTTTATCTCAATGTTAAATTTATTATGTATGAGAGAGGAAAAATGATGTAAGAGTATCTCTTCAAAGTCAACTATACATCAAAATGGTATTACAAATGTACTAAAAAGACTAGATTCTTTTTTATTCAATTTAATTTATGGCCATAGGATTAGCTCAAGAAACGAGGTTGTTAGTTTTCATAATCATGCAATTCACTATTTCAAATAATTTAGTTCAAAGTTAAAGACCATTTCAAATAGTTTAGTTAGGAAGTTAAAGATTTGAAGTTCAATTCGAAGTTTTCTCTAACTCAAGGATTCGATCAACCTTTAGTGGTCATAACCAAACTATCATATTGTATATAAACAAGTTATTTAACAAATACAATCAAAGAGAAAGTGCGTGAGATAGGAGAGTAAGTGCGTGAGATAGGAGAGTGTAGTATCATATGAGTGATAGTGAACCACACTCTAATCTATAATCATCCATCCTTGAATTTGTTCATGGAATATAATATCGTAATTGTTTGTGGACCAATTTTATTGTGTTCATGTGTAATTGTTAGGTTCTACTTTCCTTGGTTAAAGAATCAATTTGATATCATGATTGAATAGAATTGGTTTTCCTTTATTCATTGGAGAAATACTCTATGACAATGTAACCAATCAAGGTTCTAACCATTGATTCCTAACTTTTTCACAATATTTTTCCATATAAATCAATTGTTTGTTTTCATGAGGTTCCAATTTGGGGTTTCATAGGGATCCATTTGCCCAGTGGAAAAGTTCTTCGTTAAAGGCTTGCAATGCATAATTTCTCCTATAACAAGGAAATCCCATAACACATAAATTTATGATTTTCCCAAGTTCCAATGGGGTTTATGTTAGTTAATGGAGATTAAAAATGGAGAAAGGTCATCAATTGCCACTATTCTACTAGAGTCTAACCTTATGGTGGCAATTCCACTACTACCAGGTTCTGTTTTGGCCTTGACATTTTGCAACCAATTCCTTTGTTTTTATTTTTAGTTGATAGCCAATACCCTCATGTCCATAGCCATCAATTAATGAAAGCCTGAGATAGACTTTTTTTCCATCGGTTGCCCTCCATCATATTGAACTAATACCATATCTATGTTTCATGTTAGAGACATATTGAACCGATACCATATCTACATTTCATGTCAGAGACATACTGAACCGATACCATATCTACATTTCATGTCAGATATAGGAGTTCATGAATTTCTTTATCGTGGGATTTCGATGCATGAGTATCTATTCAAAGTCAACAAGATTTCTAAAATGTCTTACAAATTACTAAAAGGAGTGGGTTCCCTCAATTTAATTTAATTTATGAAAATAAGATTAGCTCAAAAAATAAGGGAGATATTTTCCATAAACATGTAATTTACCATTTTAAGTGGTTTGGTTAAGAAGTTTGGGATTTAAGATTAGATTAGATATTTTCTATAAATGAATGATTTGTTTCAACTTTAATTTATCATATCCAAACCACCATATTGTATATAGAGAAGTTCAATAGTGAGGGAGATAAAAAATAAAGTGTATAAGATAAGAGTGTGGTGTGAGTGTGAGAATAGCTTAAAAAAGACTAAAAAAGTGACCACACAATAACACTATAATATAATCTATCCTTAGTTTGAACCATTGGATATAATATCATAATTGTTTGTGTACCAACATATCATGTTCATGTGTGATTTTTGGATTCTATAATCCATATTTTGACAATATTTTGTTGTTACGAGGTTTCAATGTGGGGTTTCACATGCATCCATCCATCAGGTGGCAAAGTTCTTTATTGAAGGAAAAAGTTATTGTATAGCAAGGAAATCACATAACCCACAAAATGACGATCCTCCACAAATTTGGTGGAGTTTTTATTCGTTAACAGAGATTTATAATGGGAGAAAGATTGTGAAAGTATCACCATTCTACCAGAGTACGATTCCATTACTACCAGTTTCAACCCCATCCTAAGTGTTTTACAACCAATTCCTTCGTATTTGTTTTCGGCCCATAACTAATGCATCGATGTTTGCAGTTGTCAACTAACAGGAGCCTGAGATAGGGTTTTCGTCATTATTTGTTGTTCGCCATATCGGACCAATCCCATATTGACGTTTCATGTAAAGTTTTCGTTCATATCCCGATGCCTTTGTGGTTGACCCTTCAATGGCTTGTACGGTTGGTATAACAAAGTGATATTTTTTTATAAAAATATCGAATTTCCATATGCTAATATGGTAATTGCCTATGCATAATACATTGTCTTGGGCACTTGTTTCCTATAGTGCTCGGGGTTAGGGTTTTTTTGAATATATATTCTTTTAAGATTTTATGTGGTAGCTGATAGCAAAATCTTGGGGAATAACCTTGCTCTAGTTAATTGGTTTGGGTTAGTGTTGAATTTTTAAGAATTTTTATGATTTAATAAAGATTTTTTTGGTAGAAATTACATAAGATAAATTTTTAGTTGACACTTTTCAAACCAAATGTGTGGCTTATCATCAAACCAAATGTGTGGCTCATCATCAGGTCTACACTTGTTGGTTTGAAAGGCGTTAGCCAAAAATTTATCTTATGTGATTTCTACCAAAAGACTTTACTTAATTCATTATAGATCACAGATACAATTTTTTAATGATATATTGTGATTTATGGAAACATTAATTTATAATTAAGATTAGTGTTTATCATTTAAAATAATGGAAATAGGAGTTTGGGAATAATTCTTTTTAGTTGCTAACAAAAGAGAAAAAGCTTTCACAGCAATTAGGAAAGGAGTTTGAGAATAACTTTTTAATTGCCAACAAAAAGGGAGGAGCTTTCACAACAATTAGGAGATATAGAAGTCAAAGGATGTTGGAGGAAGTTTAGTGGATGCACTCAACATTATATTAAATCCTAAGAAGTGTTATTTAGATGAAATTTTAAAGTACATATTTTTAATTAAAAATTTTGACAAAAATTAATATAGGATTTGGATTTTGATATTAATCTTAATTTGATACTCATTGACTACATTTAATATTTTAACTATAATTATAATTTATATAATTATATATATATATATTATTAATTATATATAAATAATATATGAATTATTTTATTCAAATTCAATATTTTGATATTAATATATTATACTTCTTAAAGTCAACTTTATATTAACTAAAGAATTATTTTATCTTATTCTTCTAGATAATGCAATATTAAGTTGCTATAATCTATTTTTTATGATTGGATATAGAAAATAAAATAAATATCAAATTCTATGTGAAGAATACTCATTTAGCTTTTAATTCTAATGAGAAAGTAACATTTATGCAATAATTTTAGAATATTTTTATCAATTTATTAAATGGCATAAATTGCACACATCATATTTAAGAAAAAATTGTAAATAAACAAAATAAAAAATATAAAAAATAAAATAAAATTAAGAAATCATTTTAAAACAACTATTAATAAATATAAATATAAATATGATCAATAAATATGTGTTTTTATTCTTGAAAAGAATTCAAAATTAAGAAATATTTATTTAATGAAGGGGATTGTTTAACTCCAATTATCTTTTATCTCTAGTTTGTCAATCCATAGGGCTCTTAGGACCGTAAGAGATTATTATTAGTGTTTTATCAAAATTATTATCTCTGTCAAATTTGCCATCCTAGTTCCATTATGAACACGCACTGGATAATGTAGATCTTGGATCTCTATAATCTCTGCATATTATATATATAAAGGAACTGAATGGCTATTTAATCATGAGCATATTATATAAAAAAGAACTTAATGGCTATTTAATCGTGAGCATATTTTTTGTTTTTTTATTTTATTTTTTCAAAACAAAAGGGAGTAGTCTATCCAAGCGGAGGAATTGCCCGGATTTGAATCGTGTATGGTGGAAATGGATTCAACACCATCAAATATTTTTTATGGTGGAAATGGATGGATTTGAATCATGTTTTTGATGGTGGAAATGGATTCAACACCATCAAAAACATTTAGGACACCTAAAATTACAAAAAATTACAAAATTCTTTGCCAGATTTTCTCTGGAAATGGATTCAACACCATCAAATGTTTTTGATGGTGGAAATAAATGGATGGATTTGAATCGTGTTTTTGATGGTGGAAATTGATTCAACACCATCAAATGTTTTTGATGGTGGAAATGGATTCAGCACCATCAAAAACGTTTATGACACCTAAAATTACAAAATTCTTTGCCGGATTTTCTCTAAATATAACCAAAATACATACTCTATCCCCCTTTGGTTTTGAACCTATGACCTCTTAAGAGGAAACACATGTTCTTAACCATTAATCTATCCCCCTTTGGTTTTGAACCTATGACCTCTTAAGAGGAAACACATGTTATTAACCATTAGCCCCACTCAAGCTGGATAATTATATTAGTAATTGTCGCAAAATTTTATTTTCCATCATTTATATGCTAATCAATTTTTGTAAATAAAACTAACAGACATATTTTAATATTATTTATTATTAATACATTAATAACATGTTTAATAACAAGTGTTTATGAATATGTCTTTTCTATCACATATTTAAATTCAAAACCATAATTTTTTTTAGACTTTAAGAGGTGCAAATCTTAACCTTCTCATCACATGTGGTTGTGGGAATTTTAAAATACATAATCACAAATATACGCTTAATAAACAAATATATTAGTTGTGAAAGATTAATAAAATGTTTACATTAATAGACATTATTATCTATGTTAACATAGATTAGATTTCAACTCTACTATAATTATATCCATACTATTAGAGGAAAAAGTTTACATAACTTTTGTTTTATAATATTCATCTTAATATTTTTAAATTATCTATCTATGTATTTTTTTATATTTTAAAAAATATATAATATATCAATTTTTAAAAGATAAAAAAAAATATTATTTAAATCTAAAATAAAAATAATATTTATTTATATTTAAATACTAATTAAAAAAAAAAATGTAATAACTAAATATTAATATGTATTTGTGTTTATTTAATAATATATTTTATTACATTAATTAATTCTTATAATATTCCTAAATTTTAAATCAAATAAATTATTTTTTGACATTTTAAGTCAATGTATAATAATTAGATGCACCCTAAAATATGATGAAATCATGAATTAAACCTTATTAAAACAATTAATATTTTTTTATATAATAAAATAAACACAACAATGAAACAAAACAAGCATGTTTTAAAATAAAATTATAATATTATAATTATAAAAAAAAATATTTAATAAACTTATAACATTTAATAAATAAAATTCGTTAACCAGAAGTCATCAACACTTTCTAAGAGGTTGGGACAGATGTCCCTCTCACATTTCACATAAAATGAAATTCAATTTTACATGCGTCTTTTTTAACCATTATCGTATCAAATTATAGTCATTTAAAAATCATCCCGTATTTTTAACTTTAAGATAGTGCATCAATGAACAATGGAGTGAGAAAAATGGTGCTTCTCCAGACAATGAACCATTGCATAATAATTGCGCCCACTGATATATCTAGTTTTATAAATAATCATAGAATGCGAATGGAACCAAAAGACATCTTGTATATGTTGGCAGTTCGTATTTCTATTTTGTATTAATCTATTAATGCGCCTTGATATGGCTCAGATATAACACATTATAACACGCGAGCGATGATGACTAGATTAAAAAAATAACGGTCTGTTATATCGTGTTATATGTGGCGTATGTTAGGGCATATTAATGGATTAATAGAAGTGGAAATAGGAATTGCCGTATATGTTTCGTTGAAATAACTTTCAGTAATTTCAATATATTTACATTCTGGAAACGTGCAACTTTCAGTAATGTTAATTTATTTACATTCTCTAAACGTGAATGAGGGAAGTAGCTGTAGGTTTGGTAAAATGAAAATATAAATGCCTTTCCCTTTTTGGTATATATTTTTGAATAAAATATTCATGTTGTAATAAAATAATATCTTATGAATGAATAATATATACATCATTATTATTGTAAAGTTAGTAAATCAATGTAATGACAAAAAGATGTTTAATTTAATAGTTAATCAGGTTTGAAATAAATAATTTAAATTATTTTTTAAAAATACTAAGTTTTAATGTGCAATGTTCAACTATAGATTTTTGCAATTTTTTTGGGATTTGTTGAGTTTGGGATTCGGGCAACAACAAGAATGATTAATGTTTCAACTGTTGGTGATTGTAGTGGTGCCACAAATATCTAGATTGCGACTCCGCTACAGGGGGACTCTCTATTGAGAGGGGCTCCCTTGGTGAATTTGTAATCTCAATTATCCCAAGACCTACCCTGTGGCTGAATGTGGTCTCTAATTTTCTTGGTATTGTGTTTATCTCGTTTGGTTGTTTGTTCTTGGTGAATTGTGGGGTGTCTTGATGCAAAGGGGCTTTCATGCTCAGTGGTTTTGTAGGGCCTAAGGTTTCGACTCAGAGCAACACTCTCGTCCTGGTGGTTACAAGAAGGGTTGAGAGTGGGTGTTATAGCTCGACACCCTGTGGAAGCCTTGGGCAAGTTATAACTTCACTTCCCTTGGGCGGGGTGTCTCTGCACTGGGGTCATTGCTTATTTCTTTTCTTTGGAATAAGAAGCGGTGGGGCAGAGGAGACAAAGTGGGACTTAGTGGGCGCTAAATTGGTTTAACCTTGATTACATTGTGATTCGCTAGAGGGGTCAGGCTAGGCGTGGAGGGGCCCCTAGGGGTGATATATAGGCCCAAGCTGGTAGAGTAGCGGGAAAACACGATGGGGGTCGGCGGCGTGGAGGGGCCCCTAGGGGTGATATATAGTCCCAAGCTAGTAGAGTAGCGGGAAAACATGACGGGGGTGGGCACAATGGCGTGTTTGATGGAGAAGTGGCCCAAGAATTTGGTCCCACACTTGGGCCAATAGAAGCACCACCCACTCTAGAATTAATAGCTAGTCAACTCCAAATGATCATGGAAAACCTGGGTGAGATGAGACAACGACGACACAATGATCATGACAAGTTGATGGCCTTTCTAAATGAACTAGAACACAACCAATGTGTGATGATGGATATAATGGACTCTATTCGGAACAACCAATGTCGCACAGTGGAGGGGTTGGACCAACTTGATGGCATGATTTATCACCTTGAACACCATGGTCATGATGGAATTCGACCTCTGGACACCCGAGATGTCAGGCAACAAGAAATTTTGAATGATGGTTGGTTTTGTTTGTATTATGTTTTCTAATGTATCTATGTTTATGGCATGGGTTTCAAATATAGTGTATGGAATTTTGCTTTTGTTTTCACACCATTTTCCTAACTAAAAAATCCAATTGAAGTGAAATTGAAAGAGTAGAGATAACAAATCAAATATAAATTTTTAAATAAATACTAAAAACTTGTATTATATATATATTATAGTATATATATTTATATCTAATTTAAAGGTACCATGATATTTTTTTACCAAAATTAACTAATCTTACTCATATAGTTTTTCTATTTAAAGAAAAAAACATTTTTTTTAAACATGAGAGAGATTTAATTTTCTCCAAAATTTTCAATGGTTATTATAAAAACAAATTATTATTACAAATTAATAAATCTTTTTCACCCTCATTGAATGGATGTACTCTTAAAGTCACTATTAGTGTTAAATTCCCGTGGAAAAATTAATTAATACCCAATTTTTGGAAAAACAACTGATGCTCAAACTTCGTTACATGAACCTTTCTCCGTTGTACTCAGATGTGATGAACAAGATGCAGAGGACGAGCAACAAGGGGGACACAGCTTTGGGCATGTTATAGCTTCACTCCCTTGGGCGAGTTGTCTTTGCGCTGGGTCTTTACCTATTATTTTCCTTTGGAACGGGCAGGGATAGGGTAAAGGAGACAAGGGGTAGGCTTTAAATTGGTTTAACCCTCATTACAACATGATTTGCCACAGGGGTCAGGCCAAGCATGGAGGGGGGACTTCAAAGATGATATACATGAGTTCACTAGTAGAGTAGCGAGAGAGCCTAGCGGAGGCAGGCATTATGGCGCGTTTGATAGAGAAATGGCTTGGGAATTTGGTCTCGCCTCTGAGCAGTAGCCACTGCAACCACTCTGGAATTAATAGCTAATCATCTTCAAATGATTATAGTAGACTTAAGCGAGATAAAACTGTTAGCATAGTAACGAGTTGATCATCTTTTTAAGTGATATCCAACACAACCAAGGGGTGAAGATGGATAAGATGGAAATCAGGGGTTGGGTCAATTTGATGGGAAGATTGATAACCTTGAACACCATCCTCATGATGGAATAAATAACTAAGTGTTAGTAATTTGACTTTTTACCAAAAATAATTAGTTCTTATTAAATTTTTTCTTTAAATAAAATAAAAAAATTAATTTTCTAAGGAATTTTCAATCCGATAACATTTCATTTTTTAAATTAGACAAAGAGATATAATTTTCTCCAGAATTTTCCATCCAATAACATTTCATTTTTTAAATTGAACAAGGAGATATAATTTTCTCCAAAATTTTCAATCCAACCCTTCAAAATTATTATTATAAAAACAAAATATTATTACAAATTAATAATTCATTTTCACTCTCATTTAGTGTAATGTAAAAATTGATTAATACCCATATTTTGGGAAAACAACTGATGCTCAAACTTCGTTACATGAATCTTTCTCAGATGTACTAGGGTGTGAGGAGCAACAAGAGGGACACACATAACTTGGCATGCCTCGCGCTTTGGACTTTGGAATGTTGAGGCATGACGTGTGGTACCAACGTTGGCAGGAGTTGCACTGTATCATCAAAATATCAGGATTGTATATTGACTCGCACACGCAGTACCGCTCCATCGTCTGCTTGTCCATGGCCACGCACTCGTGTGTAATATGGTTGTAAAAGAACCTGTAAAAGTATTCGTGGGACCCTCTGGTGCGACCCCCCTCCTCGTATGCCTCCACGCTGTTGTAAACAATAACCTTGTCCACCAGGGAGTCCAGGTGGACAAATTCGTGGTGACCAGAGGCAATGAGCTCTGCCTCGCTGTGGTGCTTTTGGCGGCCTTGGGGGGTCTGCTCGGGTCTGTAAAACAAGCGCACCTTCACTTGTGGGATGTCGTCCATCATGACACATAGGACTATCTCGCCCACCCATAGCTCCTGCCCCAATTTGCCCTTCATTTCGAAATGCGCCTTGTCTCTTGATTTCACTGCCATGTTTGTTCCTGGGTACACCCACGCCACCCCACCCGGCCCAAGTGGAGGGTACATCTGCAGACCCTCAGATTTTATAATCTTTTTCTTATTTTCCTCTTCGCTTGAAGTTCTTTTTCTCTTTAGTGATCCGCTCGCCTTGGTGTCAGCTGATTTGTCATCCTTGCTCTTATTATTGCTCTCGCGCCTCCAGCCAACTCTTTTCTGCCGCTTACTAGTAAAAGTTTGTCACTCCTGAAAAATAAATATACAATGAAAATTGTAGAAAAAGTTTATAACTCTTTAAAAGAAATATAGAAAGAAAACATGAGAAAATTTAGTATATTTATTGTAGTTTATCATTATTAAAACTTAGTGATGGACTATAGCATTTGTTTTATGGTCAAACTGTGTTGACTTTGCATTATTTTATCTTATTTTTGTAATTTTAACCAAAGTTTAAGGAAAGTGCTTGATATTTATATTTTCTCTTAAATTCAAAAATACTTTTCTACTTTTCTGGAAATCTTTTTTCTAATTTTGGATTGACTTAATAAGCTTTGATGAGACATAATTCTCGAGGTGGAGCCTAACCAATCATTTTTGAATCGAAAAAAGTTAATTTTGTGAGTAGCCATTTCATCATTGAGTATAGAGAAAACTGACACTTACAATAGTACTATTATGTTAATGCTATAGTTCGATACCCTATCTTTTACATAGATAGAAAGGAAGAGCTAAACAATTGTGGAGAGAAAATGTGGGGAGAAAATTTGATATTCAACAGCAGTATTTTGTTAAGAAAAATTAAAATATTTGGCCATTGATATCCTCTTCTTTCCCAATTTGAAAACCTGTAAATCTTTTTAATTGCATGCATAAATATCGCCATGGCCGGACCCATGCACCGACTGATCATGCAGAACACGATTTCCAATCAACAAGGAAACCTCATCCAATTAAGAATAGAATCGATTATATTGGATCGATCTTGGATTTGTTTTCATTGCGTTAGTACTGGAAACAACACAAAGAAATTATAGCATTCTGTGGTGAATTTTCAGCCTATGTCACGAAAGTTGTAGCTTACTTTAACAGTTTAGACTACTTTCAAACGAGTTTTAAGATGTGTATATTTTCTATACATTCATATGTAAAAGCAATTGAATTTATTGATATGGAATTTTTTAGCCAGTTGTTTTTAGTGTAATTTTTTGGAAGTTTTTCTGGTGGCTTTTTCCAGTTTAAATTTTCTAAAATCCAACTGGAATTATTGAAATCACAATTTTGAAGGATAATCTTTACACAATCCAAGAGCCTTAAAGGTTTTTCAGTGTGTTGAATCCATATATACAGTCAAAAAACAAGTTTAAATAATGCAAATCAAGATTTCACCTCAAAAATTTCCATCAAATTTCAACACCTAAAAGCTCAAAAAAATCCAAAAAAACAACTCCCTGCCCCATTTTAATCCATGCTAGAAACTATAGTTTCAGTCTTAAAATCTTTGGTTAGTAGGCATAAACTTCTTAAACTCTGAAAACAATATAAATGATGAGTCCCAGCACCAACCAGATCATTATCAGATGAATGCACATGATAACTATATCACTCACTAAAATGAAAACCCAAACCCACGTGAGAAAACATAAAGTACACCGCCACTAAAGAATTTGGTTGTGTTTAGCAACCTATTAGGACTACATTCTTGTTGTGGTCTGTTTCATTGACAAGGCGTGAATTTCAAAAGGACGCTGCTGGGTGCACACCCTAGGGATTTTGGTAAGGACCCAAGGCCACATGCACATCAAAAATATATATATATATATATAGATATCCAATTGATCACCCAAACACCCCATATTCCACCACATATTCTATTAGCCCAATTGAAAGCACAGCTCTCTATATCCTTAAGCCCTTTATAAGCCCCACGTAGTAACCCCATTGAAAGAACTATTCTGTGTCTCATAAATCTCTGCATAAGCCCTTCACAGTAATCCCACTGAAATTACTATAATCTATGTTATAAAACCTTGCATAAACTCGTGATAGTAACCCTTATAATAAGGATGACCTTATCTCTCTGCACGTCCATGCCTCCTCAATGCCTGGCCTGTAGCTTTGTCTGCAGGAAATCCTGCATCATCCTTGGTTTTCAACTTTTCACACTCCATGAAATATCCATGATCCATTGCTGCAGATCCAAAACATATAATGGATCAATCCTTTCACATACCTTATTTGTGTCTGGTTTATCTACCGAAACACAGAAAAATTTAATGTCTGCCATCAACCTGATTTGGGTCTGTTTCACACACATATACTCGCAGAAAAATCTAATCTCTCTCACGAAACTAATTCGGGTCTTGTTCACAGAGAGAGAAAGTGATATGTCACCAACCTGACTTGGATATGATTCATTTGCAGATATCTTGACAACACTTCCATTTCTGCCAGCCAAGGAGAAATCAGGATTGGCTTCACAGTATATCTTCAATTCTCCTTGAATGGATGGTGGATACTGAACCCCATCAGGAGCCTCATATTGCTGTTGGGGCTCAGGTTGGCGGTGTCCAAAATTCAAATGGGTTATGCATTCTGCTATGCTTGCATACCTC
The DNA here is from genome assembly GCA_000404065.3 of Pinus taeda. Classification (NCBI taxonomy): domain Eukaryota; kingdom Viridiplantae; phylum Streptophyta; class Pinopsida; order Pinales; family Pinaceae; genus Pinus; species Pinus taeda. The sequence goes on from APFE030137989.1 coordinate 115,355, forward strand.
AAATCACAGACATTATAATTGTTCAGCCATGGAAATCCATGAAACAAATGCAACTTCACACATCAAACATAACAACATTATTCTGTCATTTGCATGAAGATAATAAGAATGGGAAGCATGTGATAGATTACCTGATTAAGAACAGTTAAAGACAAGGCGAAAGCAAAACTGTAGAGTGATCCTAGCTGGAATAACTAGTGAAGCAGCTAAACGCTTTGCATCAGACACGGAAACTCAAGAGTTATATATACTATATAGATGCGGGAAGGGGAAGATGAAGAGTTTGGCCCCGGATCATGGTCACATAGACGTACAGAGAAGGGAAGCGTTTGTAACTTGATGTTGCGTGTGCTTGATAAGTGTGTTTTGTGGTGTGAGATTTTAGAGATTAAAGACCGTCTTCATTTGAATTAAATTTATTTACAATAATAAATTTATTAATTAATCATAATTGAATTCGTTTTGAATTTATATTTTGATTTAGAGATCCTACCGACCATGACTACTTTATTTGGCATTAAGTTGGAGAATGGCCAACAGGCCCAACTACTTAGTTTAAATCACAAAAAGTTAAAATTGTAGTTTTGATATTTTAAAATTGAAGAGATAAATATTCACAAGTGTTTTCTTTATTATTATGTTTGTTTTGTGCATGCAGCAACCAAAATAGATTATAATATTTCATAGGGTTTTAAGCTCATAATAGAAAAATTACATGAACAGTATCTCAGCCTTCCTGGTTATTCCATTATTCTTCAAAATAATATATACAGTGGTATTCTAGAATATGAATATTCAAATCATTATACTTTATATTGTGATATCCGAATGAGCTTCTAGTCCACTTGTATTTATAGGCCTCTAGGGGCGTCCAACAATGTCCATTTGATGTTTAGGCCGACCTTACCAAGTGTGCATGAAATTGAAGCCGACCTAATCAGATGTCCATGAGTGGGTGCATAAAATCAAAAACTAACTTCTGTTTATCTCAACGAGGTGATCTCTAGGTCGATTTTGTTACTCTCAAAAAGAAGAACACAATGACATCATCATGTCCATCAAATGAGTAGTCCAAAGTGGAATTTGACCGCATTTGCATATTTTTAATTATTTACACTCACTATGGTGGCATTTTAGAAGAATGACCTACTCTTATATTCCTAGTTCAATTGTTAGTTTATTCGTAGGGTTGTTGAAATGAAAGATATTTTACTAGCATAAATCTATCTTAACCCCAAATCTATTAAGCTCCGAAAAAGATTAAAATACTAAAGGTGCAAACCTTTCAGCGCTAGTGTATATATAAATTCAACCTTTATTAGGTTAGCCATTTTTTAGTTGTTACACAAAAGTAATGAATATCCTCCTTGAGCATGTTATAGGGCTCCTCGTTTCTCTCAGTGTAAAGAATATGATAATTGACTTAAACAAGAAAAATACAGCTCCCTCATGAGAATTGCAGAACAAGATAGAATAGATAAGGGAAGGGTGGGAAACCTTGAAGCAATCTACTTCAACCACATGAGATGATCTGCCAATCAAGTAGTCAATTGGTTGGCAAACAAGACAATATCAACTACAATAGGCAATCCAATTTTAAATATTGAGACCATTAGAAAAGAACTTGGTCCATGATCTTAAATATTTGGAATAGGATCAGAGGTAGTGAATCAGTGATCATTCTTCAATAAATGAAGATAGGAGATCAATAGAGATTGTTCATTGCCTCCAACTCATGTGGATTGATCTCCAAGGTATGATGAAATAGGGATTATAATGAAGGACATAGCCCAGATTCTAGAAAGAAGCCCAATGAGCATGGAGGGAGGGCAAAGATAATCAACACTCTATACTACATGCACCTGTATGTGGGAAAAACTCATCTTCCATTCTAGTGTGTGTCATATTGGCAGAATCTAGTAAAATGGGAAAACCTGGAAGGCCAAGAAAAATGGAGAATATCTCTGTTGACCATTGTAATCATTTCTAGTAGGTCAATCACTCCAACTCTATTAAAGGATGTGTGGACTCAGAACATTGATACTTCCAATAGTGTTTATGGTAATAAACTCATCGACCATATAAAGTGAGTATGGTGAGTAGGTATTGCCAAGGATATGGATATTATTCTCGCCTTCAAAAGTAGCTTTTATTATTTCTCTTTTTGATTTTATGATCCTCATCTGACCTTGATATATGGAAGGACCGTATTTCTCTCTAACTTGATCAACAACCCAACTGCTAGGGAACGTCATTGACATACTTTCTTTTAAATGATCAGGATAAAACATGCTTCTACCATTCAACCATTTGAATTCTTTCATGTCACTATCCCATTTCCTCCTCTTGTCTTCGTACAATGCGACCCGCAGTTATGTCACTTACATATTGTAAAGAATGAATTTGTTGATGGCTTCAATTTCTAAATTCGCTGATGAAATCAAACCATATTCAAAAAATTGGTTGTTGACAAACCACAAAACCATGCTAGGCTTACCAATTTCGATGAAGCACTTTCTATATTACACGATTGGAGGATCTTGCCATATTACACAATTTTGTTGGTGTACATGGACATAGCTAGCCTTAATTAGCTTCAATTAAACTCTATATCTTGCATGTGATGTGCACTTAGTCAGTGTTAGTTAAATGTAGTGTTTACATGTGGTGTGCACTTGGATTTAGTTAGTTAACTCTAGTGCTTGCATGTGGTGCATATGCACATTAACATAACATAAAGCTCAACTGGCTTTAATTAACCTTAGTTATTGCATGTACAACTAAGCTTAACTTAGTTGCTTTATGTATTCATTCTCAAATAAATGTTGAAAATTCAAATTCATTCTCTGTTCCAATTTTCTTTTTCAATTCTTGCAAGTTTGTGTAATTCTTCTTCAACTAGATCCTTATCTGTGTTCTAATAATTTTACATGGTATCAGAGCTATAGGGGCCTCGAGAAGGTGCATGAACTATCTTTTGTAGGTTTGCAGATCAAAGAAATTGGAATTGTTCGGAGATTTGATTTGCAGATTAGAATACTAGAGAACTGTTGCAATTGCTACAACAACCACAAGGTGAAAGAATAAATTTCCCATCTTCAGCTATTCTCACTCTGTATAAATACTTCCAATGGAAGCCAAATATTTTTCTTCACCTCATAGGCATAGAGGACGTTTAGAGTTTCCATCTCGCACAACAATAATGAAGGCACAAAGGAGTGCCACGCAAACTTATCATTTTTATCATTTGGATGGCACAAGGGAGTGGGACGAGCATGGCCAACATTACCACTAATGTGCTACCAAGTGGGGATGGAGAGAAGATGAAAATCAACCACCCTACAAATGGCCCAAGGCCATTCTTCAAGTAGAACTGAAGAAACAACTCAATTACCAACCCACTTTTCACACAAAAAGCAAACTCCTCCCCACCAAATAGGAAGTAGGTGAACAATATAGAAAAGAGCCAATTTCAATGGAGCCACACACAATTTGACATTAGACCATGAGACAATATTTGTCACAATGAGACGTTGGACCATGGTTGACCATCGTTTATTTTCATATTGAGACAATCTTTGTCACAATGCGACGATGGATTATGGTTGACCATGATTGGTTTTCTTCTTGAGAGAATTTTGTCACAATGCGACATTGGACCATTATTGAGCATGGTTGATTTTCATATTGAGACAATATTTGTCACAATTTTTGCATACGAGAAGACTTCGGAGTTCACGCTGCCCTCAAGCCATGGGAATAGTCACGAAAGATCCTCAATTAGTGGTTCTCTAGGGTATTTAGGTTATGCAAGCGTATGCAACCCACCATGGTCACGCAACTCTTGAACTCTACTTTGCATTAACTAACATTGCCTCTCAATCACATGCAACTCACTAGTATCGCTAACACCCGCCTGCCATTGATGGGAATTCCTTGCAAGAATTCTGCACTTCTTAATGGTTATTTAAAAGTTATTTCTAGGAAACAATTTAATGGTCATTTCTAGGAAATTTCATTGAAGGTGAGCAAAAATTCCAATAAAAGTATTGCCTATTTTCAACATTTCTTCGTGACTTTCCCTAGCTGAAATCTTGCTAGAGAGTTGAAGCGGTGGCTCTTTGACTTCACACTAGCATGCTCCACGTTACCAGTAACCAAATTTTACAGCGATCCAAAATTATATATATATATATATATATGTGTGTGTGTGTGTGTGTGTGTATATATATACATATATATATACATATATATACAATATATAATACACATATATATACATATATATATGTGTTATATACCACACACACACACACACACACATATATATATATGTATGTATGTATGTATATGTACATATATATATGTGTATATATATACACATATATATGTATATATATACACATATATATATATATATATATATGTATATTATACATACTACATATATATATATATATTTATATATATATATATATATAATATATATATTTCCGATCGCTTCGGTGTCCTTGGACAATAACAATCATTTCTATTGCAAAAATGGGACATTATAATTGAGATTGCAATCAATTTGAAATGAAAGGGGATTCCACTAGCATAAATCCATCTTAACCCCAGATCTATTAAGCTCTGAAAAGGATTAAAACACTAAAGGTGCAAACCTCTCAGCACTAGTATATATATAAAGTCAACATTTATTAGGTCAACCCGTCTTTAGTTGTTACACAAAAGTAATGAACATCTCCCCTTAACCATGCTATAGGGCTCCTCATTTCTCTAAGTGTAAAGATTTTGATCATTGACTTAAATAAGAAAAATAAAGATCCTCCGTGAGAATTGCAGAACAAGATAGAATAGATTATAGGGAGGGGTGGGAAACCTTGAAGCAATCTATTTCAACCACATCAGATTCTCTGCCAATCAAGTAGCCAATTGGCAGGAAAACAAGACAATATCAAATACAATAGGAAATCAAGTTTTGAATATTGAGACCATTAGAAAAGAACTTGGTCCATGATCTTAAATATTTGGAATAGGATCAGAGATAATGAATCAATGATCATTCTTCAATAAATGAATATAGGAGATCAATAGAGATTGCTCATTGTCTCCAACTCATGTGGGTCGATCTCCAAGTTATGATGAAATAGAGAGTGTAATGAAGGCCATAGCCCGGATTCCAAAAAGAAGTCCAATTAATATGGAGGGAGGGAAAATATAATCAACACTCTATAATACATGCACCTGTCTGTGGGCAGAACTCATCTTCCATTATGTTGTGTGTCATAATGGCAGAATCTAGTAAAATGGGAAAACCTGGAAGGCCAATAAAAATGAAAAATAAATTTGTTGACCATTGTTAATAAGAGAGCATATATTCGTCCCTAATCCTTTTGATAAAAGACAATGGTTCAACAAACTCATGGAACTTGAGGGACTACTAAGGAAGGAGGTATAACTTCTAATCCAACAAAGGAAGGAGGTATAACTTCTAATCCAAACAGGTTTGCACGTGAATGATAAGAATCTCAAATATGAAAGTATATTCAGTCGTGCAGAGGAAATTCAAGCAAGCCAGGGAATGTGGAGCATAGATTTTATAACCTGAATTAGATTCTAGCAAAAAGTCTAACAGGCATAGGCTCCAGACTCATTGAGCTAGTTGATATTTAGATGGTATTGACAGGAACTCCTTCAAGTCCTATGTAAAGTATCTGATTTCGGACATAATGCACAAAGACATCAAAGAAGATAAGTTCAACAATGTGGAAGTTGGGCCTCCCCTACAGTCAAATGACTGCAAGATCCCACAGCCGACAAGATAAACAACCTCCAAGGTAAATTCTGGACCTACTCTGCTATGTGCCATGTAAATCCTAATTGAATTTTCACTTTATATATTACATTTCTGTTCAAAATTTTATATTGTTATTAACTATATTAGTTAGAGGCCCACATGTGTGGAAAACATTACAAATTATGGGTCTAGATTGGTGGACCTAGAATTGGGCTTTTAGAATTTTAATTTAATTATCAATAGTTATTAACTAGATGGTAGGGATTTAACCTTCATGGAATATCCATAGTAGTATACGCAAATCAATGTTTGAGATTCATTTCCAAAGTAGTTATGTCATTTTCACTATTTTAATTAAATTGATTAATTAAAAAAATGTTATATGAATGAGTGTCATATGAAGTGAGCTATGATTATTTGGGCATGTGGTGTTAATAAATGATAAGTCTTGGTATTACCCATGGTATTATAATAAATTCTATTTACAAATTAAGAATCTCTTATTTACAAATTAAGAATCTCCATGGTAAAGTTGGCGTAAATTTCCATGGTTAAAAATCTTGTTCAATGTTTTTTTAAATGTATATATGTTTAAATTATATATTAATGTTTTTATAATTAATAATAAGTTAAAACAAAGTTATAATTCTATAGGTTTTTATGTTTTTTTTAGTTTTAGGAACTTGAGATGTATCATGAAGCAAGTGTTTTGATGCTTATTATAAGTTGACGCCTATCGACATTTACCAACCATTTAATTTATATGACTACACTAATTACCTTTTAATATGATTTTGGAATATAATTACTCCCCCCTCACAATCAAACAAATAAGAAATGCTTGTTTATCTCCATGCAAAAAGGTGGAGTTAAAACAAAAATTTTGTATTATAATGAGGTTTGATACCTGTGTTCAAATCTATGGAGGCGTCAACCATACACCCTTAGTGTAGGCGGATATAAGCGATATGAAAGCAAGTCCCATCACCAACTATCACTTCTATAGTTTTGGTGTTTGGAATTGATTTGGGAGTAGTCCCACCTGTGTGAAAATCTCTGGAGGCGTCACCCATACGCCCTTAATGTAGGAGGATACAAGCAATATGAAAGCAAGTCCCATCACCAACTTTGGCATCTAGAGTTTTGGTGTTTTAAATTGATTTGCAAGTAGTCCCACCCATGTTTAAATCTCTGGAGGCGTCACCCATATGCCCTTAGTGTAGGAGGATACAAGCAATATGAAACCAAGTCTTATCACCAACTTTGGCCTTTGGAGTTTGGAGTTTTGGCGTTTGAAATTGATTTGTGAGTAGTCCCACCCGTGTTCAAATCCCTGGAGGCGTCACCCATATTCCCTTAGTGTAGGAGGATACAAGAAATATGAAAATAAGTCCCATCACCAATTCTAGCCTATGGAGTTTTGGTGTTTGGAATTGATTTGGAAGTAGTCCCACTCATGTTCAAATCTTTGGAGGCGTCACCAGTAAGCCCTTAGTGTAGGAGGATACAAGAAATATGAAAGAAAGTCCCATCACCAACTTCAGCCTCTGGATTTTTGGTGTTTGGAATTGGTTTGCAAGTAGTCCCACCCGTGTTCAAATATCTGGAGGTGTCACCCATATGCACTTAGTGTAGGAGGATACAAGCAATATGAAAGCAAGTCCCATCACCAACTTTGGCCTCTGGAGTTTTGGTGTTTGGAATTGATTTGCAAGTAGTCCCACCTGTGTGAATAGACTTGAAATGAATTTGTTATTTATATAGGTACTTTTTTTTTACAAGGTGGGAAAACCTATCATAACTCAGTGGTCAAACCAACAATGAGGACAATCATCATTAGCTTTTATTTGTGAATGCAAGCTGACCCATCATTATTCTTCAAGGAAAACCACGCCACCTGGGAGTACTTGTTGGTGGTCTGTAAGGGGGCAATCTTTCACTCTTTCCAGATGCCTATGAGGCTTGAGGCGTTAAGCTATTTCCTTATGTTCGAAAAAAGTAAACTCTTAACCCAACAAAATCAATTTTAATACATTCTCCGGACCCAATTTATGCAGTTACTTATTTACAAAGATAATTAAGTGACATACAAAAATAATTAAGTGAAATATAAGCATTTATGTGTTGATATTAAGCAATCAACTTCAAAATAAATATATTACTCTTCCTTTGAGTAATAAAATATGAGGCTTTGTTGCATGCTTAATAGGGTTTTTGTTTTCCAACAATTAATAGGTATAATGGCTTTCATTATTTCAATGGCCACTTTGTCAGGGGGTGTTATTTTAAGTTTATGATGAGAAAACATGTAACTTAAGGAAGTTGAATTTAGAAACGACAATTGTAGTATATTTTTACCAACTTAATATTTTTTTAATTATTATTTATGATTTATTTTTTAGTGTGATGGCTATATATATGTTTAAGTTTATAAGAGAAAATGAGATTGTTAGTACCTTGTTGTGTCCCATTAATATTGTGTTCATAAAGATCATAACGAACAATTAATTCATGAAGAGTTTATTTTTACCAATTTAATAAGTTTTTATTAATTATTATTTATGATTTTGTATATATATGTTTAAGTTTATAAGAGAGAATGAGATTGTTAGTACCTTGTTATGCCCTATTAACAATGTGTTCATAAAGAGCATATTGAACAATTAATTCATGAAGAACAAACATGTTGCAAGTGAAATTTGAAAGGAGAACATTTTTTCCTCTCAACTACTGATACTAGACCCAATTGATGATGATCTTTCACATTTACATTAATTATTTTGTTTAATAAAGGACTGCAACCTTAACCTATTATGAAGCCTCACTCATGACCCTTGCTAAAGAAGTGAGTCCATTATGACATGGGGTAATAAAAAGGAGAATGTTGAAACTAATAATATAATTGGAGGTTGATATATAATAATTTCACATATCAAAGAGAATCACCTCGAAAGGCAAATATTTGCTTAAGTATTTGGTAGCAATCAAGCCACAATAGAGTAGTAGGGAGGTGGTTCCAACCGACGCTAATGTAAATTTGTTGAAAGCGCTTTTAAGGAGTATAATCACAATGAAGCATATGGTAGCTCAAGTTGCCAATGGAAATTACAAGGTACCATAATTAAAACTTTGACGAAGATAAAAGGACAGATAAATTATTAACAAAAGTGAAATGGTATGGAGAATTCATGTTGTCCCACAGAATTGTTAATGAAAGTGACAATAAAATGACATGGAGAATTCATGTTGTCACACACATATCAAAGTTGTCACCATAGAGGTGTTGATTTGAAAGTGAACATATAAGTGCATTGCCTAGGATTGACACTTATGGAGAAGATTTTGGGCAAGTTTCTTTATGTAGATTACAACCTTGAATCTCTTGATATTATTGGCATCATTGTTAAGGAAATATGCCTTAATGAAAAAATTTAAGACTTAAAACACACACTATGTTAAGATTTGCTAAAAAAGATGATGTATGGTGTCAACTTCTCCATCTCTTTAGAAGGAGAATGAGAACATCTTTTATCAATCTAAAACAACATGAACAATATCAAGAGCATATATGATGACTAAATAATTTTCCCTATTACATTGCTTACTATATGTTTTAATCTTGTATAACTAATTGTTGCAAATAGATTCTTAATAAAAATAGAAAAGATGCAATGGTGCACAAAGACACACGCACTCATTTAACATATATTTTGCAAATTGGGAAAACTATTTTTTTAGTATACTATATATTTACAATATAAAATGCAATATGTATATCATATGGCATTCACAAATCCTCAATCCATCAACCCTTGATCAAAATACAACTATAATTCTTTAACCAAAATTACATTACCATGGACCACAATAATCATGTGCCATAAGACATTAAAAAAAACACTCAATTTTTTCCACCGAAAGGAGCGTAAGGGATTGTTATCCCCCTTGGACCTCCCTACTATTTTTTATGCAAGTGAGTTGCACATGGGACTAGTCATGCAAATAATATAACCCATACGCAATATTATTACACTTGTTGTGTTCTTTACATACCAGGGCCCACATGATTTCTTGATCACTGATCTATGGCAAAATTTCCCATAGTTTCTCTGCATTACGAAAATTTCTCAATGCTCATAGAATCTATTAGTAAATCTCCAACATTCATCAAGGTTTCCACCTTCACTAGCAACACCTTAGCGTATTCAACCATGTCTCTCACAAATTAATATTAAACATCAATATGCTTTTTCTTAGAATGATAAGATGAGTTCTTCACTAGGAATATTGCACTCTAACTATTCGAATTTAGATTTACAACTTGATGTACCAACACAATATCTAAACATGATAATTGTAACCATTCTACTTCTTTGCCTTCATAAGTGTCTGGCATGTATTCAACTTCCATTGTTGAGAGTGCCATTACATATTGTCTCTTGCTCATCTAATTGATTACTCCTCAAAATAAGTTAGACACATACCCACTTGTAGATCTTCTGCTATCTAGATATCCATAATAGTCAGCATTAACATAGCCATGCATATCCAACAGTTTGTCTAATCTTGGTCTTCCCTTTTAGCACAATCCATAACTAGTAGTGCTAGGAAAACACCTGAAAACCCTCTTTAGCCCAATGCTCCTTCTGTAGTTTTGACATATACCTGCTAAAAAATATTATATCTTTACATTATAAAATAAAATATGTATATCATATGATATCCATAAATCCTCAATCCATCAACCCTTGATCATAATACAACTGTAATTTTATTTAATTAGAATTGCATTACCATGGACCACAATAATCATGTGTCATGAGACATGCAAAAAAAACACTCATTTTTTCACAGAAAGGAGGGCGAGGGGCTGTCATCCCCCGAGAACTCCCTTATTATGCTTGATGCATGTGAATTACACACGGGACTAATCGTGCAAATAATATAACCCATACACAACATTCTTCCACTTGTTGTTTTATTTACATATTAGGGGACACATGATTCCTTGATCATTGATCTATGGCAACGATGCCCATAGTTTATTTGCATTAAGAAAATTTCTCAGTGCTCACAAACTTTGTTAGTAAATCTCCAACATTCATCAAGGTTTCCACCTTCACCGACAACACCTTAGTGTCTTCAACCATGTCTCTCACAAATTAAATTTGAACATCAATATGATTTGTCTTAGAATGATAAGATGAGTTCTTCACTAGGAATATTGCACCCTAACTATTGCAGTCTATATTTACAACTCAATGTTCCAACACAATACCTAAACATGATAATTCTAACCATACTACTTATTTGCTTTCATAAGTGCCTGCCATGTATTCAACTTCCATTGTTGAGAGTGCCACTACATATTGTCTCTTGCTCATCTAATTTATTACTCAAAATAATTTAAACACATACCCACTTGTAAATCCTATGCTATCTAGATATCCATCATAGTCGACATCAACAAAGCCATGTATATCTAACACTTTGTCCAATCTTGGTCTTCCTTTTTAGCACAATCTATGAATAGTAGTGTTAAGAAAACACCTGAAAACCCTATTTATTGTTGCCAAATGCTGCTTCTATAGTTTTGACATATACTTGCTTGAAAATTCCATTGCATGTCAAATGTCTGATCTAGTGTCGACCATTACATACATCAAATTGCTAATCACAATGGTATATAGAACACGAGGCATGTCCTCTTCCTCTTCCTAGGTCTTGGGACACTGATCTGTAGATAACTTTATACCTACATAAAATAGGGACCTTTATTGGTTTACATTCCTACATATTAAACCTTTGCAATATTATCTCAACATATTTCCTCTAATTTGACTAGAATTTCATGTTCACCCGATATATTTTACTTTCCATGCCAAAAATAAAATTTGTAGCAGTAATATTCTTCATATCAAATTTAGAGGAAAACAACTTTTTCACATTCTAGATGATTTCCTTGTTGTTTCCAATCAACAACATGTCATCCACATATAATAAATAATAAATAAGAACATCAACAACTAATTTGAAATGCACACATTGATCTTCTTTGATCCTAATGGAGCAAAGTCCCAATATATAAGTATAATTATTTTGATACCACATCCTTGGTGATTACTTTAAACCATGCTTTGTATTTGTCCACTTTTCCTTTTCCATTCAAGTTCTTCTTAAACACCTTTTTTCTGCCAATGGGATTTCTTCTAGCCAACAACTCCATTAGATCCAAAACCTCATTCTCTTCCATGGTTGCAATTACTTCAACCATGGCCTTTTTCCAGAGTTTTCCATCCTCTGAATCCACTGCCTCCCTAACAATTCTAGGAACATTATCAATAATAAACAAAAAAAAAATTAGAATGGAGATTAGGTGGGGTATACCTTTTTGGTTGCCTTCTTTCTTGAACCAATCTCCTCGATATTGAAGTTGTTAAAAATAACAACAAGAAATTCCAATTTAATTTATCCTTGAATTAAATTGTTAATTAAAATTGTGATTCTATTCTCATAGCAACTCATAGAAACTTGTAATAGTTAATTAAGTTAAATCGACTTAATTGACTTAGGAAATTTGAGTTGGAAGTATATCTAGAGTCATGTATAGTGATCTGTAAATTTTAGGAGCGCAAGTTGAGTTTTGTTGAGTCACAATCAGATAACTCAGTTTAACTGAGTTACAATCAGTTTAACTAGTTCTAACTATTGGAGGAAATAGTAGAGGTCGAGTAGTGGAGCAGTGCACCAGTGCATCACCAGTACCACACTAGTTAACTGAAGTTTCACTCATAAATAACTCATGCATGTCAGTTAAAAGGAAGACCCAATTGAGATTAGAGTGCAGGGATAATGTACTATCAGTTGTATAACTTTATGAGATGTAAAGATGGTGCACGCAATCAGTTGAGGACCTATGTTTGGATTGCACAGTTATGGAGGAAGGATTTCCCAATTAAATATGGGCTAACTCTCTCAAGAATTACGCAAGGATGTATGGGCTTAGCAGGCAGCGTAATTGGCTGTGTTGGCTTGAGCTGGCTTATGAGGCAGAGAGTTAGATCATACTTTACATGGATTGTTCTAGTGTGAACACGCATTATATTTTCTTCTCAGATATTTTGGTTAATGCAATATAGATAGTTGAGGTTTTTAGCAGTTGCTTTCTCTAGCGAAATATTGTGTTATGTGCAATTGATATTCTTCCTCTTTTTTCTTATTGTTTTCATCAATAGTTTTTGGTTTCCATTGAGAAAAGTAGAGTAGATTCTTGTCTTATATTTTAGTATATCACACGAGTTGTTGAATATACATAACAATCTACATGGTGTCAGAGATGAAGACATTATAGAAGAGGAAATTTCGAGTTAGTTGTGCAGGTGAAAATAGAATTTGCAAGTTCATACTTCAGATCAACAATATGTTTAGGGTTTTTAGCAGTTGATTTCCCCAGAGAAATATTATGTTATGTGCGATCGATATTCTTCCTCTTTCTACTTAGTGTTTTCATTGATCATTTTTTTTTTCCGCTGAGAAGAGTAGAGTAGATTCTTGTCTTATGTTTTAGTATATCACATGAGTTGTTGAATCTACAAAAAATTGTAAATGGTATCGGAGCTGAAGACAATATAGAAGAGGAGATTTCGATTTTGTTATGCAGGTGAAAATCGAATTTTCAAGTTCATACTTTAGATCAACAATATGTCTTTCTACGAGTTTCGACTTGAGAATGCCTTGGAAGGAAGTTCGAATTACATATCATGGAAGGACAAGATGGAAGTAGTGTTGGAAGACAATGGCCTCAAGAAATTCACTAATCAAGACATTACTAAGCCTCCAACATCAGATGCTCAAGATCTGGATGAATGGAGAAAGTGTGTGGCAAAGGAAAGGCAGATTATCCTTGAGGGAGTTTGAGATCACATTGTCTCGAATCTCCACGGCAAGGAAACTCCATAATCAATGTGAAAGGCATTGACGAACTTGTTTAAGAATAACAATGACCATAGGAATTTGGAATTGAAGGAAAAACTCAAAAATATCAAGATGGAGAAGGGCGACTCTATTATGAAATAATTGACCAAGTTCACTCATTGTTGTGATGAGCTTGGAAGTGTCAAGATTACTATTTTCGAGGACGATATGGTAAGCCTATCTCTTCTTGGACTTCCCAAGAGTTGGCATAGTTATCAGGAATCTGTCAATGGAAGGGAGAAGCTTCCAGATTGGTAGCAACTATGGTCAAATTTTGTACAGGAAGAGATTTAGAGGAACACCAAAGACAAATCCTCATCAAACACTGATGATGAGGAAAATTGTGCCTTAGTGGCTAAGGCAAAGAAAGGGAAGGGTAAGGTGTCCCATTCCAAATCAGATTATTGTCATGGAGGCAAGAAAAAGGACGTGTGAAAAGCCAAGTGATTTCATTGTCATGAGCTAGGACATTTGGCTACAAATTGTCCACTCAAGAAGTACAAGAAGAAGCCCTCAGGAGGAGTGGCAGGTGAGGCTCTCGCCTCATAATTTGAACTGGAATTTACCCTCATTGCATGTATGGTGTCATTGATGATGGGTAGTGTGGGGTACCTAGGAAGTGGATCTTCTTTCCACATGACTGGTAACAAGGATCTCTTCAGTAACTTTGAGGAGAAGGATCTCCAGATGCATATCGAGATGGGTGATGACAAGAGGTATAGTGCTACCAGGCTTGGTAGAGTTACCTTTCAAAGGGAGTCGGGTGCTCCTGTCACTTTGTGAGATGTTATGTATGTTCCTGGTTTGAAGAAGAACTTGGTATTTTTTGCCATATTGGAGGATAGAGGATACAATGTGATATTGAGTAAGGGATTGGCATTCCTTCGTCACCGGTAAAGAGGATAGGGATTCAGGTGAAGAATCTCTACAAGTTGGAGGTATAAGATTATGTTTCCTTCAGCACGGAAGTAGAGAAGGTGCAAAGCTGAGACATCGGTGAGTTGTGGCACAAGTGATTGGGTCACTTGCATCATGGCGCTTTGAAAACCATGCAACAAATTTCTATTTGTCTTCCCAAAGGTACACTAGAGAAATTTGATACATGCAAAGGGTGTACTTTGGGAAAATTCACCAAAGCTTCCTTTCACAAAAAAGAGAGTCGACCATAAGCGATCCTTGATCAAGTCCATTCAAATGTGTGTGGTCCATCCTCGACAACATCCACGACCAAGCATAGGTATTATGTTATATTTGTTTATGATTTTTCTCGTAAATGTTGGATCTTCTTCATGCAAAAGAAAGATCAGACTTTTACAAAGTTTTATGAATTTAAAGCATTGGTCGAGAAAGATACTGGTAAGAAGGTTAAAACTCTCAGGAGTGATAATGGTGGAGAGTATGTGTTGAATGAGGTTAAAAAAATTTGTGTGGTAGAAGGCATTTGATGAGAGTTGACAACACCTCATAACCCACAACAAAATATCCTGGATGAAAGGAAGAATAGAAGCATTGTAGGGGCAACATGGGTGATGTTGCATGATCAGGGCCTACCGCTACACTTGTGATCTGAGGCATGCAACACAACTGTTTATTTGCAGAACATAAGACCTCATTGAATTCTTGGGATGAGTACACCAGAGGAGGCTTTATCAGGGAAGATACCAGATGTGGGTCACTTGAGGAATTTTTTATCATTGATATATTGCCATGTGACCAAGGATGCACAGAAGAAGCTTGAGTCGACATCAGAGTTGGGGATATTTGTGGGGTACACTAATACACCCCACAACTATCCAGTGTACCTGCCGACCAACATGATCAAAATGGTTCGCAAAGATGTAAAATTCGACAAAGAGAAGGCCATGAGATGTTCCCTTAAGAGGGAGCTTCAGCTACATACGGTTGAGGATATTTTAGCTCCTAAGGAGGAACCTCAGATTCATGTGGAGCAGTCACATGCAGAGGATCTGGGAGTGGAGACATCCACTCAGGCAGAGTCTTCCAGAGATGGGAGAAAGTGCAGCAAAGAGGCTGACACATTATTGCATGATGTGAGAGAGAATGTGGGAACACTCACATCACAACGCATGAAAAGGAGGTCACCATAGAGGTACACTTGATACATGGCTCTTATGAGTGGACGTGTTAGGACAAAGCCATCTTATTTTGAGGAGGCAGTAAAGAAACCAGTTTGGGTTGATGCCATGGTTGAGGAGTATGACTCCATTGTCAAGAACAATGTTTGGGATGTGGTTCCAAGACCAACGAACAAGTCAGTGGTGAGTTCCCGATGGATTTACAAGGTAAAGCAAGCAAAAAATGGTAGTGTGGAGAAACATAAAGCCAAGTTCATGGCCTGAGGATTTTCTCAGGTGGAGGGATTTATTATGATGAAACCTTTGCTCATGTTGCAAGATACTCATCAATCATATCCATTTTAGCACTGCCAATGGAGATGGGTTGGAAGAAACATCAAATGGATGTAAAGACAACATTCCTTAATGACATGATCGAAGAAAAAGTGTATATTGAGAAACTTGAAGGTTTTGAGACCTTTGTTTGAGAGTTGTATATGTGTTGACTCAAGTGAGCGTTATATGGGTTGAAGCAAGCACCCTGTGCTTGGTACACCAGGATCGATAGCTACTTTAAGGGGTTGGGCTTCACCAAAAGTGAAGTAGATGTGAACCTTTACCATATTGTGGTTGAAGGCAAATTGTTGATTATTGTTTTATATGTAGACGATTTGATTATGACAAGTGATGATAAGTTGATCAAGTCTTACAAAGAGGATCTTGCAATGGAGTTGGAAATGAAGGACGTAGGGCTCATGCATTACTTTATGGGCATGGAAATATGGCAAGGTGATGGGAACTTTTTGTCTCTCAGCACAAGTATGCCAACGAGATACTAAAAAGGTTCCACATGGAGAGAAATAAACCCATGGAGACTCCTCTAGCAGGTAACTGGAGGAAGGAGGATGCTACTTCCAGTAAAGTAGTGGAAGCTACCATTTATAGGAAACTCGTGGGTTCACTCATGTATTTGGTGAACACATGACTGGACATGTGCTATGCAGTTAACCAAATTAGTCAAGCGATGGTTAGGCCAACCAATCCGTGTTGGAAGGCGGCTAAGAATGTGTTGAGATACCTCAGAGGCACTACTCAATATGGTTTGTGGTACAAACATACTAAGGGAGTGAAGCTTCAAGGCTTCACCGATGCAGAATGGGTAGGGAGTCCATCTGACAAAAAGAGAACATCAGGAGGGTTCTTTAGTATTGGGTTAGCAGTTTTTTCTTGGTACAATAGGAAAAAGAAATTAGTTGCACTCAGTTCAACAGAGGCAGAGTACATGGCTACTATTCAAGCAGCTTGTGAGGCCATCTTAATGAGGAAGATTCTAGTTGGTTTGTTTTGTCAGTAGATGGATTCAACTGTGATTTACTGTGACAATCAAAGTTGTATCAAACTCTCTGAAAATCTAGTTTTTCATTATCGGCCCAAGCATATTGATATCTAGTATCATCATCTTCGAGATTGTGTGCAAAGACAAGTTATGTTGTTGGACTACATTCCCACAGAGGAGCATAATGCAAACATTTTGACAAAGGCATTGTCAAGATGTAAATTCGATTTTCATAGAGACAAGATCGGGGTAGCTGATAATCCCTTTCTTATTGTGAGGGAGTGTTAAAAATAGCAACAAGAAATTCTAATTTAATTTGTCCTTGAATTAAATTATGAATTAAAATTGTAATTCTATTCTCGTAGCAACTTGTAATAGTTAATTAAGTTAAATTGACTTAGGAAAGTCGAGTTGGAAGTGTATCTAGAGTCATATAGAGTGATTCCTAAATTTTAGGGGCCCAAGTTGAGTTATGTTGAGTTGTAATTAGGTGACTCAGTCTAATTAAGTTATAGTTAGTTAAACTAGTTCTAATTGTTGGAGGAACTAGTAGACGTCTAGTAGGGGAGTAGTGCACCAGTGCATCACTAGTGCCACACCAGTTAACTGAATATACACTCATAAATACCTCATGTGTGTCAGTTCAGAGGAAGACCTAGTTGAGATTAGAGCGCAGGGACAATGTACTATCATTTGCATAATTTTCCAAGTTGTACATATGGTGCATGCAATCAATTGATGACCTATGTTTGGACTGCGCAGTTATGGAGGAAGGATTTCCCAATTAAATATGGGCTAATTCTCTCAAGATTTGAGCAAGGAAGTAGGGGCTTGGAAGACAACAAAATTGGCTAAGTGTTGGCTTGAGTTGGCTTGTGAGGCACAAAGTTAGATCATACTTGTGTAGGGATTGTTCTAGTGTGAACAAGCATTGTATTTTCTTCTCAGATCTTCTGTTAATACAATATAGATAGTCAGGGATTTTAGCAATTTCTTTACCTAAAGAAATATTGTGTTATGTGCGATTGGCATTTTTCCTCTTTCTGCTTATTGTTTTCATTGATCATTTTTGGTTTCCACTGAGAAGAGTAGAGTAGATTATTGTCTTATGTTTTAGTATATCACATGAGATGTTGAATCTACAGAAAAATCTATAGAAGTATGAGGTTCTTCTAATTCTCATGCTTGTTCTTTTGTAGAGTCTAATTCATCACACTTCCATTAGAACTCTATCTTATTTGGTTCTTTCTCGCTTGGTAGGACTTAATGTTTAACGATATCTTTGATTTCTCTAAATACCACATCTCAACTATACACAACCTTCTTAGTTTCCAGGTTCCAAAGCTTATAACCTTTCAAACCATTTCTAAAGCCACTAAAGATACACCTCTTAGCTTTAGTACCTAACTTACTCCTATTTTCCTTAGAAACATGTACATAAGCATCACAACCGAATACCTTAAGATGTTTAAGAGATGGTTTATTACCATTCCATAACATGTGTGGAGTCTTGTCATCCAACGCTAATGAGGGAGATCGGTTTACGAGATAAAATGTAGTGTCAACTAACTTTGCCCATAATTATTGTCCTAATATGACATCATTGAGCATGCTCCTTGCTTTTTCCGTTAGCATCATGTTCATCCTTTCTACAACTCCATTTTGCTGAGGTTTCTATGGAATAGTCTTCTACCTTTAATATCACATTTCTTAGGAATTACTTGAGTTCATTCCCATAGAATTTTCAACCATTATCCGCCCTTAGCACTTTAATTTTCATCTCTATCTGATTATCCACAAGAGTCGTAAACTCCTTAAATTGGTCAAAGACTTCAATTTTTTTTTTAGGAAATAAATTTACGTATTCCTTGAGAAGTCATTTATAAATGAGACATAGTACATAGATTTACCCAATTATGGAACTTATATAGGTCCAAACACATCATTGTGCACCAACTGTAATATTTCATTTGCTCTTGTAGCACCAAGGGAGATTCTTACCCAAAATTTCTTCCCATATAAGAAATGTTCATAGGATTCAAAATACAGAGAGAAATTAAACATATCTTATACCATAATTTTACCATGTAGTACTTAAAGGCCATTCTCTCCTATATGTCCTAGTGTTTTATGCCACATCATAGGCTTCTCTCTAGAGACTATCAAAGTTTTCCCTTCTCCATCTCCACTCTTAGGACCAACAAAACTATTGCACTTGACATTAATAGTGCTTCCCAAAATCTTGTATAAAGTTATACTTCGAACTCCCATCAATAATACCACTACTCCTTGAGCCATCGTGTAACAATTTCTTTTTCAAACATTGTTTTTACATATGCATTGCATATATTGCTTATAGAAATCAATTTTTTGGCTAGTCCTAGGAACCACAGGGCACCAAGGGGTGTTCTAATCATTCCACTAATGACCCTCAACTTAGCTTTTCTTCATCCAATGATTATGGATATTGATTCATCTCGTAGAAAAACATCATTGGCATCATACCTTTCATACTCCCAAGACCACTACCTTTGAGAAGTCATATGAAAAGAGGCACATCAATTGACCAACCATGCCTCATGATTTGTTTGTGTGCTTGAAGAAGCTAAGTACATGTCCCATCCTTTATCTTAGGAGGGTTTTGCTTCTATAGAAGGAGCATTGTTAAATTCCTTCCATCCCTCAACACTTTTGAATCTACAATGTTTCTTGTAATGTCCTTCTTTTCCACATTTCTACCATACGTATGCAACTTTTTATGGAGATTTAGATATTCCTTTGGATTTAGATATCCTACTTAAAGACTTATTTTTATTTCTATATTGTAAGTGTCCTTTTATAGATAAGGAATGCATGGTCTAACTTTCCATATCTTCTTATTTCATCTTCTCTGATAACAAGGATGAGACTATTTCATAAACAAATCAAGTAGTTGTATTACTATTAATTACAACAACTACACTAAGGTTGCTTGGAGGCAGGAGTGGAAGCGGAAGCAGGAGTGGGGAACGATAATTTTCAAAAGCTTCTTTGTCAGGAGCGAATTTTATATAATATATATTTTGATGCATATATGTCAGCAAAAGCATGTAGAATGATGAATTAGATATAAAAAGCATAAAAGCGTGGACTAAGTCATAATAACATCAATCATCAAGAAGTTATAATCTTCATCAGCCACATGTCCACAAGTTACATGTTACAACATATCGAGTCTCATGATTAATCAATCTTAGAGTTTCAAACTTTCAAAATTCAATATATGACATTTGTCATCACTAAAGTTGTACTTGTAATAATTACTAAACCATAACAAAGAATATCAAACAAGAAATTAAATGTTCAACTTTCACGAAGCATCATAATCATAATTCATTACGAGTGAGTTATAATTGCCAAATTCAAACTTAAATAGTCATACAATGTTTACAAAAAATACCATAATAAATATGAAAGAGTCAATAGTTATAAAAAGTACTATAAAGTAGAACAGACAAGTAAGTTTATTATCTACTACATTTTCCTTTTGCCACAAAGTTTATTATCTACTACATTTTCCTTTTGCCACAAAAAATTTCTAATTTCTTTTCTCATGGTTTATTGCGAGTCTCTTCTTGTATAGTCGGATGGCCAAGTCCAAAACTAGAAGGCACATGACCTCCACGTGAGGCTGCAAATAGAGGTGGCAGAAAAGTTGGTGCAACTTGAGCACTACTAGTGCATGATGGGGGTGGCATGGTTGTTGTTGCTTTGTTATCATCTTTCATAACTTACACTTCCAATTGTTCCAAATGTAAGACTCCATCCTCCAAATTGTCCTCCTTCGGGTTGTTATTCGAAGTGACATATGCTCTATCATATTGATCCCGCTCACTATAATGTGTCAACAACCTTAAGTTCTAGTATACATAAACCAAGCTTTCTGCTCAATTTTCGTTGAGGCAATTTATTTTGACATTATGGATGAAGCTATAGGTGCTCCAATGCCTCTCTACAGAAGAAGTATCAACCACCTTTAAAAGCATTTCAGTTGCCAATTTTTCCAAAGGCCCCCTGGAGCCATACATGTTCTACCACTTAATAAAATCCATTCTATCTCTATCATCAATAGTGTGCAAAGAACCAAACACTCCAATTTAACTGAAATATATGCCTAATTCTCCACGCAATCTAGTACACTCCTCCCTGTCAGGGACCAACTTGTACAATGCAATCATATATTCATTTTGTATCTCTAAATTTGTATGGGGTTTTCTCCTAACCTCACCCCAGGTGTAAGTTGGGCCAACCAATATGGAGTATTATTTTGGCCTAAGGAATTAGGTCAAACCATGGAATGGAACATTAATATTATCCCACCTTGTTATCACATGTTTATGAATATGATCATACAAAATAGAATCTTTTGGCTCAACAATATCTTTTATTCGCCTTAGCATGCTATCCATCTACTTATACATCTCCCCAATCACTGGCACATTATGTATTTGTAAAACAAATGGGCTTGGTTAACTTCAAAACATTCCTCACACCTATCCAAGACTAACCATCAAAAACGGTGTCCTCCACCTCTTGAAAACCCATTCTTCATTTGCGCAGCTATCCTCGCTGCTATCGACAATGTTGTCGATTGCTGGCATATACCTTCACATAAACAATATGTCAGCTATAAAACAAATACCAAAACTATTAAATAAAACAAGAAGCACGAATACTGAGGAAGGCTCCACATAGGGCGGCATTGGTGGAGGTTGAGAATTGCCAGACGTGTCAAGGTAGAAATGTTGGACATTTGTTTCAATGGGAGTGGATGGTGGTGTTATAACATTGGCATCACATGCGATGAGATTTGTTTGACCAAGGAAAGATGAAACCCGAGCTAGTTTCCACAAATAATTCTGTAATTTTCCAATTGTCGTCATCAAATATTACCAATTGTCATTTAAATATCGAGATCAAATATTACCAATTATTATTTAACTGGTGCGATTATACATCAAATCACAATCAGTGCCCAACTAAATAGTTAATGAGATTCATTGCCTGTATTTTTCTCCGAGTATGCCAGCATGAGTATCATCGATTTTCGTAAGGTAATACGTCCGCATTCCAGAAATTGAGGGGTGATGAACCAGAAGAAAGGAGAAGGTTGGGTGTTTTGCCTTAGACTCAAATTGATGCCACAATAAACTGGAGATAACATTGCCTTTGGAATTTAATCGAAGTGCATCATATGTTTGTCCATAAAGAAAAACAGAGGTGCGCAGAAGAAAGAGGTACCGAGAAGCCCAACAATTATGTACGGCATGAGACTTCGGTTTCATCAATTTTGTAGTCTTTAACAACGCAGAACACCATCAAACACCTGAGCACAGTGGACATGCAGTAGCGTGAACAGGTAATAGGCAGCGTGAACAGGCAGGCAATCAGAAGACATGGTTTTGTGAGCACAGTGGACAGGCATTGTGAACATCGTTTCGTGAGCACAGAGAAGTGAGGCCGTTAATTTTTAAATAGGTAAATGTTTAAAACATGGAAAACGCTCAGAAGAGTTAAGGTGTAAAGAGCAAGGAAATTTCAGATTTTGTGGAAAGAAATTATTTGGGTCAAATGAAAATTGTTTCAACAGACAAAATAGGGAGGTAGATTTGGGTAAACACAAAGCAATATGAAGGCATTTTAAGGCATAGGATTGCTCGCTTTAAATGGGGACAAATGAGAAAAAAAATGATCAAGATCAAAAAGAAGAAAAAGAAAATAAATAAGAGAAACAAAAATAAAGAAGAATCAACCATTTACAGTGCCACATCTACACCTCTTACTTGGTCATCAGATCTATATGTCCAAGAACCAATGCAGGTCAGGTAAAAGCTAGAGATTTTGGAAGCTAGAGAATGGGAAAGGAACTACAAAATTTCAGAGAGCACGGTTGCAAATCAGTGTCTAATGGAAGGTAATAAAATTTTAAAAGAACAAGTAACAATGTTACAAGAGGCTCTAGAGACAGGAACACAAGAATGGAAAAACATGAAAGAAGTAATAACAACAAACAAAGATGTGATAATTTTTAAACAAACTCGGGGAGATACATAGGTATTTCAGCAAACAAACATTTTCAAAGAGAAGGCAAAAATGAACAGTGGGAAAGAGAGTCCAAAAGAAATCAAAGATAGAGCTGAAGACGCTAATGGTTACATAAGGATAGAGGAAGAAGAAGATGCAAGTGATCACAAAGCACAGGAAATAGAAAAAAAAGAAAGACAGGATAGGAAAACAAACTTTATTATCAGGGGAATAAGAGATTATGGGAAGAATGAAAGTACTCTCAATTTGACAAGAGACTTTCTGAAAGAGAAACTACATTGGAAAGGGAAAATTTTCCAAACAAGAAGGGTTGGGAGGATTGTGAAGAGATACCTCAACCCATAAATGTCACCATGGCAAACAAACAAGAAAAATGACAACTTCTGGGCAAAAAGAAACTCTTGAAAGGCTCATACTTCTTCCTCGATGAATATTTAACCAAAAAACGACAAGAGAAGAGAAGGGATGAAGTGGAGAAAATTAGAACAGTAAGGAATGAAGGGAAAAGGGCATGGTTTTATAATGGGAAAGTCGTTATTGCAGTGTTTGGGCCTCCAAGAAAATCAGTGCAACACGCTGATAGTAAATAAAATACAGAGAATTCAATAATAGAGACGAAAACAACAAGAGTAACATGGATGAAAAGAGGTGAAGACTCAAATTTGAGCCTTATGTGCCAAACTGCGTAGCAGTCAAATCCTACCCAGGGCTACCTAAGTTTAGTTTGTTGGAATTGTAGAAGTTACCCTTGGAGGAGGGGACCTGGTTTAGGGCCTATTGCGGAAGGTAGAGACAATATGTCTCACATAAACTAATAAGCATGATGGTTGCAAAACTCCTGTGTTTGACGGTTATTTGAAGTTGGCAGTTTGGAACAAGGTACTAGAAAATGGCAAAGGGTATGGGGTAATACGAGTTTTAGTGAAAGAAAAAGAATGTCGTGACATTTGATTAATTAAAGAAAATGCAAATAAACAATATTTATGGTTGAAAATATCAGAGAATGAGAATCACATAAGAATTGTAGCATGCTATTTTTCTTCTCAAGTCTCAAAAACTTATAAAAATAAGGGGCTTGATAGCAAGGATCCATATGCAACTTTAAAACAAGATATTGCCATGTACTCTCATTAGGCAGAAGTTCCTTTAGTGAGAGATTTCAATGCTAGAACAACAAATAATCAAGCTAGCATCCTTTGTTGCAAAGAGGATAAAAATCCTATTTGGATCATTGAAGAGGAGAATCCCTAATGGGTGAGGTGTTTAGAAGATGACAAAGTTAACAATAATTTTCGAGATGAGTTGCTTACACTGTGGGGCTTTCAACTTAATTATTTGCAATGGTCTAGATAGATGGAAAATGTTTGGGAACTTAGCTTGCAACACATACAATGGGGCAAGTGTCGTTGACTATGTGATGTGTTCACAAATCTTAATAAAAAAGATAGATGAAGTTAGTATTGGAGAGCATATATGAGACTTAAAATCAGACCATAACCCAATTTTTATAAGGTTATCATGGTTAGAAGAAATGCAACATAGGAGGAAAACCCAATGCTCTCGACAATCATTATCAAGGGGAAAGATTCTTCTAACACAAGAAAATGGTACTATCTTCAAGACAATGTTAGAGAGATTAATTCAGAGGGGAAAAACTAGTTTCAAATGCTTCAACAACCATGAGTTAACAAATATAATTCAAAGTGCACTTGAGAAGTGCAAAAGAGAAAAAAATAGGAAATCAGAATCAAATTGCTTTCCTATAAATGTTTGGTTTGATGAGGAATGCAAAATGACAAGGAGAACATTGAAAAAGGCAGGAAAAGAGAAAATGAATGTAAAGTTATATAAGCATATACTAAAAAGGGAAAAAGATGAGTTCATGCAAACAAGGAGAGAAGAGTTAATATATTTAAGCAAAAATAATCCAAAGCTTTTCTGGCAGGAACTGCAACCAAGGAAGAAGCAAATTGAAAATAATATTACAACCAATCAATGGTTTGAATATGCAAGGCAACTCTATGAGAAGAATATGAGGCGGAGTCCCCCCAGGATCAACACAAATTCAAAACTCTTCACATTACAAGAGGTGGAGAATGGAATTAAGAATTTGAAAACAGGAAAGGCAAAGGACTTGGTTGAACTTCAAGCAGAGCATCTAAAATGGAGAATGAATGTTCTTGCACCACAAATCATGAAAATATTCAACAACATCATTCAGCAAGGATTTCCAAGACACATGACAACTAGCCTAATAATACCCCTTTTTAAAAGTGGAGACATTAATAATCCATCCAACTATAGAACAATTATGATCAATCCTTTGTTTGGAAAGCTTTTCGGCAGCATGGTAGAAGACAGTATTAGCAAGTGGGCAGAAGTAAAAGAAAAGAGGGCAAGAGGATAAGCGGGTTTTAGGCTGAAACATTCTACAGTGGATCATGGCATCACGTTGAGACACATTGTTGAAAAGGTTTGGGAGGACAAAGAAGAAGTATTTCACTACTTTGTTGACTTCAAAAAAGCATTTGACACAGTCCTTAGGGATAAGTTGTGGCATAGAATGGAAAAACTTGAAATTCCTGTGCATTATAGCGTTGTTGTCCATAGACTTTATGAAGAAGTGAAAGTCAAAATTAGAACCTCAGCACATATTTCAGAAAGCTTTAGAAGTGACATTGGAGTCAAGCAAGGTTGCCCTCTATCCCCCACTCTTTTTGGTCTATATATTGATAAATTGGAAGGGTGGCTAAATCTGCAAGGTGGAGATGGTGTTCGGTTGGGGGAGTTTGTGATAAAGCTTCTTTT
Source organism: Pinus taeda (assembly GCA_000404065.3). Classification (NCBI taxonomy): domain Eukaryota; kingdom Viridiplantae; phylum Streptophyta; class Pinopsida; order Pinales; family Pinaceae; genus Pinus; species Pinus taeda. The sequence continues at coordinate 141,432 of APFE030137989.1, forward strand.
ATATGTTGATGATATTGTATTGATTTCTAAATCAACCCATGGATTGCAAATGCACTTATATGCCCTTGAGCATTTTTGTAGAGAAGTGGGGATGCAATTCAATACTAACAAGACCAAAATTATGATTTTTTCTAATAAAAGGAAGCAGAGCCAGCATATTTTCTTCTTTGAAGGCAACATTCTTGAAGAAGTAAATGAGTATAAGTACCTTGGGATTGATTTCAACAACAAACTCAATTGGGAGGATTGCAGAAAGAAGAGAATTTTAAGAGGGTGGAAAGCATTATATGCTCTTCAAAACAGATGTAGAGAGGCAGAGTTATGGGATTAGAAAATAATTAAAGTGCTTTTTGGACTCCTAGTTTGTCTAGTAATGCTATATGGGTGTGAATTGTGGACTAGCGACACTCCCGTCTCAAAATGGAAACAAATTGAGAAAATCCAAAAACGCTTGATCATGAGAAAGTTCAAAATAAAAAGTTCGGTACCTTATGAGATAATGTTGAGTGAAATAGGAGCAACTTCTATTGAAGCAATTGCTATGGTGTGGCTCATAAGATACCTAAAAAGAATTGAACAAATGATAGTAGGTAGATGGCCTAATGTTATCTCCAATGAAGGCATGAGTGAAAGAAAGAAAACATGGATGAAACAAAACTACACATGGATGCAAAAATGGAATATCTACCTCAATGCCTGTCCCACAAATAACAAGGAACTAAAAGATTTTGTTCTGGCGAAGTTTCATAAAAAGGTATGGGCAAAAGAGTTTGGTAGAAAGATGAAATATTACATTGAGGAATTCAACCCTACGTGTGATTTACAACAAAAAGAGTTCATTGGAGTTAGCATTTCGTGGAGGGCAAAGGTTCTTATTGTTCAATTAAGGACCACTTCACATCAATTTTGGTGTGAAATAGGACGGTGGAAAATGCCTAGAGAAGCTTGGGAAGAACGGGTGTGTACATCTTGCACGTCTGGGGCTATGGAATCGGAAAAACATTTCATTTTGGAATGTGATGCATTCAAAGACACCAAAGAAAGTTATGAGAACATGTTAGCATCAGTGTCTTTTTTAGAGAAGGGATTGTTGGAAGGTTGGGTCAGCTCATCATCAATTTGAATCAGAAAGGAACTAAATTGAAAATAGCGAAAAACAAGGAACTAATGGTCTCATAGACTATTTTTAGTCTCATGGACTGTAAAGTATCATTTCATTTCTTATGCTTTGAATAAAAAATGTTTAAGATAATGATTTCATATGCTTTGAATAAAAAATGTTTGGCATAATGATCGTGCAGCGGTTGTGGTGGGTTTTAGCAGCTGTCGTGGTGGGTTTGATGAGTTTAGAGTCTTTACGTTGAACATTACATCGAGCCACAACGTTGAGCCTTTAAAATCCTTTATAGATTAAAATAGTTTTTAATGCTTTTGGCATTTAAATATTTGGAATGGTCCTTTACGTTGAATGGTTGTGAGAAAGAGCAAGCCATTGTATATAGAACCAAATTCACATAAATGAAATATTTAATAAATGAAATATATATACCACGAAACATTTAATATAATGAAACATATATACCATGCAATGTTTAATAAATGTTAGTACCAATATGATGAAACGTTGGTACCAATGAAACATTAGTACAAATAAAATTTTATATATTTATTTACCATAAATAGAAACCAACATTAAAATAAAATAAATGAAGTGTTTAATGATTTTGTATAATAAAAGAAGTAAGGTTATAAATTTTGATTATAATGAAAGATATCTTATTATGATTAATTATAAATATTGATTATATATTTGCCACTTTTATTTATATGTAATCACTTAATTTTAATTTATATTTACAATGTGTTAATGACTTGTCTTTTTTCCGATGTAGATATATCAAGGAATGTGACATGATTTGAAAATTTACTTGGAGGAAATACCAATTAGTGGAATAAAATGTTAATTAGGGGAGAGGAATAAGAATGAGAAGTGACACAAGAGTCATCATGTTAGAAAATGATCGTAAATAGGAAAACGACACTACAAGAACGTAATCAAGAGCAGAAGGAAGCAAAATGAAAAACAATTGGATTAAAAAATCAGAAGGGTTCCTATTTATTGTAAAAACACCAAGTCAAAATGGGGGTTGTCACAGCTACGACAGGTACCTGGAGTGGTCGACTAGCTTCTGGGGGTCTTGTAGCACCTGAGGGAGGTTTGCAAAGTATTTGTTTGTCAATTCCACTTCCTTAACTGCACTTAGGGATTTGCATCATATTATAGGTACTCTTCGTCACATGTTTACCGAGTGCACTGGTTAGCCCGTGTAAATGTAGGAGTAGGGTGTTAGAAAGTGGAAGAATGTGGTTGTGATGCATGCATGTAGGTCATATATGCACTTGTTATGTATGCATGGTGATGGTCATTGTTACAATTGTGTTGTCATGTAGGATTTGAGGTTGTTGTTGTTGGAATGTGCTTGTTATGAATGCATGTTGGTTGTATATGCATTTGTTATGCATGTCAATGTATATATGTTGTTATGCATGCGTTGTCATGTATAGTAGGCCAAGCATGCATTGTGAGGTCATCGTATGCATTTTAAGTCATCATTATGTTGTTGGTATGTTATGATGCTAATGTGTTGGCTGAAATAGAGGAGGAGATGTAGATCATCAAAGCAAGGTTGTAGCACTAGACTTCAGTGTAAGAGAAGATCGTCATATAGGTTTGCATATTTGGCATGCAGGTATGTTGGTTAATGGTTGTTATAAGTATTAGAGTTACTTATATGTAGTCATTCTATTATTATTTTGGTTACATGTATGATAAAAGCTAGTTGATTAATGTAGTCATATGCACATGTGTCAGATAGTCATGAATGATAGTAACATGTTGTTGTAGGCATTATGGTTATTTGCATGATGGTAATGCTCATTTCAGTTAAGTTCTTGATGTTATATGTATTATGTTAATTTGTATTGGCCTATGCAGATGTTTATGGTTATGATATTCATGTATGAGATGACATATTTGTGATATTGTGTTGTACTAATCTAGATTGATTGTGCATATGTGGTTGTTATGCATGAATGACAATCGTTTATGAGCTTATTGTAGTATACTTGGGGGGATAGTATGGGGTACAGAGGAAGGTACCTAGGAATAATGTAATAAGGGGATGGGCCATAGTTAATAAATAAAGTGGTTAACCCACATCATGTAAAGGACCACAAGTAGTTAGAAATAATATGATAAACCCATGGTATTAGATGTATGGTATTGAGAGAACCATGGTAATGACCCATGGTATTTTATGTATGAATCATATATAGAGGCTAGAGACTCCCCATGGAGAATGTCAATGATTATTGTATTGGCAAGCATATGGCTTGTGAAGTGTTCTCCTTCTTTAAGGAGTAGTTGAATGGTGTTGCCCTACCTTAAGGGTTTTGATATTAATAAAGATATGAAGTTTATCTAATTCTCTCTTATCATTCTGGGCATATTTCTATTTTTATATGTTTTCAGGTCAATCTATTACAAGTGTATCAGAGCATTTTCTTAGGCAAAGCGAGATTTTTTTTTGTAGTAATTTTTTGGGGAGGCAAGTTTGAAGATCAGATATGTAAATTTTGGTGCAAAATTTGAATTAAAAAATGTATATATGGATTCTTTGCGTAAAAATACCTAATTTCAAAAAACAATTGGCCGAATTGGAGTCTAGATGAGGGAGATATTGTTGATTTAAAAGTTAGCGGTGTTGTAGAAATTTTTTGACGAAAATTTGTGGATGGGGGATCTCTTGTAATTTTTGTCATTTTGTGGGGAATTTTTTAGAAAATAATTGCAGATCTAAGATCCTCTTGAAAAATTACCCAATTTCAAAAAAACAATCGGTCGAATTGGGGTCTGGATGAGGGAGATATTGTTGACTAAAAATCAACTCTTTTTTCAATAAAAATTGTGACAGTGGTATAGTCGCAACGCAAATTTGAAATTCTAGAGTGCCTAGATCGAGATTTCTATCACATATAAAGATGCAAAATGATTGTTCATTTTCGAAAATAGGTCATAATAAGGATTCTAAGCAATATTGACTGAACTGACCATTTTAAATTTTTGCCAAGTAAGTAATTTTTTTCAAAACCCTCTTTATGGCTTCTAGCAAGGATCTTATTTTTACAGGAAAAGATGATGGCCCCACTATTGAAAAATTCATAAGCAAAAAAAGTTCATATATGGGAAAGATTGGAAAGGTTTCGTATGGCTTGGTTTGAAAGACAAGGTTGCCAAATGGTGGAGATCATTTGACAGTAGGAAGTTGTACAAATTTTCAGATGAAGAATTTGACAAATTCATTTTAGACAAATGGTCTCATGAAGAAAACAAGATAATGAGAAACATATAGGGTTATCTTCTACTGATATCTCATTATTGCAGGTTCATTGATGTATTGAAAAGGATAAGATCATTGTGTCTATAAATCCTAGTTGCAAGCAAAATCCTATAAATGTTAATTTGGCAAAAAAATTGCAAGTTCCAGCAAAACATATGGAAAATGCGCAGGTTAATAATGAGAAGGTGCAAGTGTATAAAGATTTGAAGATTTCTATGGAAATTATGTATTGCATTTTGATTTTTATGCTTCAGATATGGCTAATGTGGATGTTGTTTTGGGATACCCTTGGCTGGAATCTGTCGGTACTATCAATATTAATGTGCAGAAGAAATTCCTAAAGCTCTGGTATAAAAAGAAGAAAATAACATTACAAGATATTTTCATCAATAAACAGGTAGAGTCCAAGGAAGCTGAAGCAGAAGATGTTGCAAGTAAGGACACATCAGACGAGAAATTAGTTGTTGAAGTAACATTGGAAGATAAGCAACAACAACACATGTCACAACATTTACCAAATACCAATAAGACTCCATTAGGTGGTGAATTAAAGAAAGATACACCATTGGTTAAAAATTTAACATATCACCACCCACATCACCCTGCAAGAAAACAATTAACACAATGGCAACAAATTAGCCACAAGGACAACAACCCCCGAATGATAGATAGAGAGGGGCGACGATCCACCCACAACACATCAACATAGAAGAGCCGCTAGGGTCAATTTCCATCTCAAGCGAGTGAGGCATCAGCTAGATTAAGGGTTCACCTTTCTCTTGGATGGCTAGATGCACATGATGATCATGTTGGTTGTTTTCTTGCGGGGTGATGTGGGTGGTGATATGTTCAAGTTTTAACCAACAATGTATCTCTCTTTAATTCACCACCTAATGGAGTCTGATTGATATCTGGCACATGTTGTGGCGCCTGTTGTTGTTTCTTATCTTCCAATATTATTGCAACCTGGATTCCTCATCTGATATATCAGTACCTGTAACATTTTCTACTTTAGCCTCCTTAGACTCTACCTGTTTATTGATGGAAACATCTTGTAATGTATTTTTCTTCTTTTTGTACTAAAGTTTCAGGAATTTCTTCTGCACATTAATATTGATAGTACCAACAGATTCCATCAAAGGGTATCCCAAAAAAACATTCACATTAGCCACATCTGAAGCATAAAAATCATAATGCAATACATACTTATCCATGGAAATCTTCAAAATTTTATAAACTTGAACATCCTCATTATCAACCTGTGTGTTTTCTATGTGTTTTGTTAGAACTTGCAATTTTTTTGCCAAATTAGCATTTATAAGATTTTGCTTACAACTAGGATTTATAAACACAATGCTCTTCTCCTTCTGAATATATCCATGAACCTATAATAAGGAGATACTAGTAGAAAATAATCCCATATGTTTCTCATTATCTTGTTTTCTAACGTGAGACCATTTGTCTAAAAGGAATTTTTTCAAATTCTTCATCTGAAAGTTTGTACAACTTCTAACTGTCAAGTGATCTCCACCATATGGCAGCTTCTTGCCAACCAAGTCATACAAAACCTTTCCAATCTTTCCCATATATGCGCTTTTCACTGCTTATGAATTCTTCAATAGTAGGGATATCATCTTTTCTTGTAAAAAACAACTTGCTAGAAGTCATGAAAATGGTTTTGAAAAAAAAATCACTTACTTGGCGAAAATTTGAAATGGCCACAGTTCAGTCAATATTGCTCAAAATCCCTATTATGACCTATTTTCAGAAATGGTATGATTATTCTGCATCTTCTCATGTAATAGAAATCTCGATTTAAGGACTCTGGAATTTTAGATTCATGTTGCAATTGTTCTGTCATCACAAAAAATATGAAAAAGATTCGATTTTAAATCAACGATATCTCCCTCATCCGGAATTTGATTCGGCCGATTTTTTCTTTTAAATTGGGTAATTTTTCAAGAGGATCTCAAATCTGCAATTAGTTTCTCAAAATTCTCGACAAAAATGACAAAAATTAACTGGAGATCTGTCGTCCATGAATTTTCATCAAATCATTTCTGCAACACAACTGATTTTTAAATCAATGATATCTTCCTCATTCGGACTCCAATTAAGTTGATTTGTTTTTTGAAACTGGGTATTTTTTCACAAAGAATCTAGATATGCAATTTTTTTCTTTAGATTTTTCACCATAATTTACAGATTTGATCTGTAAACTCTCTACCCCAAAAAATTTCTGCAAGAAAAAAAAAAAAAAATCTTCGCTTTGCCCAAGAAAGTGCTCTGATATCACTTGTAATAGATTTGACCATAAAATATATGATAATAGAAATATAACCCAAAAAACAATATCAACCCAATAATATAAAATGAAAATGATTCTCTTTATTAATCAAACCTTTGAAGTAAGATAACACCTTACAATCACTCCTTAAGAAAGGAGAACACTCCACAAGCCATATGCTTGTCCATACAATATTCCTTGACATCTCTCAATGGGGAGACTCTAGTCTTTATATATGATTCATACATACAATATCGTGGGTCATTACCATGGTTCTGTCAATACCATATATCTAATATCATGGGCTTATCATATAACTATGGCCCATCCCATTATTACATTATTCTCTTGGGTACCATCCTCTGTACCCCATACTATTCCCCCTAGGTATTTTACACTTATGATGTAGACTTGTTAGCTAGTTACTGTTATGGATATCATGACCTTATTTATGTTGATTTTATGTGTTGTGAAGTTATATCATGCTAAACTAGATTAATTGTGCAGACAAGATAACCTCCCTTCACATACATTAAATTATGAGTTTGATTATTTCGTTTATTTTATGGTTGAATGTTTGATTATGTTGTTTATTTGATGGTTGAGTGTTTGATTATGTCATCTAGTTAATTTATTTAACATGGTATGTTTGCAATTTGTTTGAATGTTTGATTAATTGCATGTTATGAGTATGTGTATGAAATGTTGCACAAATGAATTGTCATGTTTTAAGATAGTTGTATTAACACATTATGTAATGAGACAACTTATTTGTACTTGATCGTAAGTGTGTACTAGTTGTAGTATTATGATTTTGACTATTAGTTGATTATGACATGGTTGTGAGTATTGGAAAATGTTGATTTCAATTAATAGACATGATGTTTTAATCCTTGGAACATGTGGCTAACATGTGTAAATAGTTCCAGGGAAACATGCTTGGTACTAGAATGACAAGGTAATAGTTGAATTGTTTATATAACTAACAGTTGGGTAATGTGATAGTGCATAGTAAGATTCATTTGTAGCAAAGTATGGGTAAAAGAAAGGAACTAGGTGAGAATTCCTTTGGTTATGTTTGGAAATCACAATTCCACAACGACTAAATGCTTTGAATGCACTATGGATGGACTTGTCAAGGATTGGAGTCCCTTGAGAGATGGCATGGATGTGTTCAGTTACAAGGCAGTGTGCTTGTCACAACAAGGTAAGGTAACTGATATATTATTTATACATGAACAATTGTGTTATATGGTAGGAGCATGTAGGGGATTGCATGGAAAAAGAGACTGCTATGAAATCTTGAAGAAGGCTCAGGTTGAGATTTCCCTTGGAAGCTTGGGAACCATGGGGATTGAGTCACAGTGTCATTGTTTGTTTTTTGGTTTTGGTCTTTTATGATTTGTTTTTGCTTTATTTTCAATTTCGTTTATGTCTAGTGTATGACCATACCACTTTGTTTGTGTTGTCGTGTTGTTATTGTTTTTTCAAGGTTTTTTTCTTGATTGTTCTTGTTCTTTCCTTTTATGCTTTTAGAGTCTTGGGAGCTGGCTGGGAAAGAGGAATTTAATGGAGCTCAGGAAGGGCTAAATGAAACCTGACAGGCAATGTAAGACTCAGATGAAGCTCAATGTATGTATAAGAGAAATTGAAGGCAAGAGTATGGAAACTAGTTGGATTGGTTGGGTCCATTGGGTAAATGAATGGTGACAGGAAAATCATGAGAAATGTAATAGGAAAGGTGAAGTAAATGGATCTGAGGTATCAGATTCTTTGTTGGAAATAGTTGTTCTCAATTTTGTGCATGTTGTGCTCGAATAAAGGGAGTTATCTTAACCTTGACCTTATGGTATCTGGTAATTATGTTGTGATCATGATTATGCTGATGTCTATATATATACATGTATATATGTATGTCGTTGTCTGACAGGGTCGTCGAGGATCATTCTTGTGGAGGAATTATTGCTTATGCAGGTGAATGGCATGAAGAGGTTCTTAGTATTATGAGGAATCAAGTGGGAAGAGTAGCCCTGACAAATCTACGAGTTCAATATCATATGGAAATGATTTGATATTTTGTGTTGTACTATGCCTATGTTTATGTTATGAATAAGCTATGCTAAGGGATACATCAGCGGAATGAAAGTAATGTGATCTACGACATGCTAGGACAACCATGGACAATGGAAAGACACTAAATGTAAGATTGCATGGTAGAGGTAGTGTGGCTTCTAGGTGTGCAGTACTATTGTTGTGTATCTGTTGTACATGATGTACCTATGGTATTGTGTGCATGTTGCATATATTGTACTGTGTACGTATAATGTTGTGTGTGTTGTATAGTAGAGTTATGTACATATGGTGTAATGTATGTATTGTATATTTAGTGCTATGTACATGTTGTATATGTAGTATTGTGTACAATGATGTTGTGTTCCTATTGTATATATTATGTTGTGTGTATATTGCATATGCAGTGTTGGGTATAGATGGTGTTATGTACATGTTGGATATGCGGTGTTGTGTGCATATGGTGTTATGTATATGTTGTTTATGAAATTCTATGTACATATGGGGTTGTGTGCATATTATACATGTGGTGCTATGTGAATATGGTGTTGTGTGCATGTGGTGTTGTGTACATGTTGTACATGTGGCGTTGTGTGCAGGTGGTGTTGTGTACATGTCGTGCATGTGGCACTGTGTACATGTGGTCGTGTGTATGTGGTGTTGTGTACATGTGGTATTGTGTACACGTTGTACAAGTAATGAGATGTACATGTGGCACTGTGTACACATTGTGCAAGTGGTGTTGTGTACATGTGATGATGTGCACACATTGTGCAAGTGGTGTTGTGTACAAGTGGTACTGTGTATGTGTTGTACATATAGTACTGATGTACATGTGGTATCATGTGCATGTCGTACATGTTGTGTTGCAGGCATGCGATACTATGTATATTCATTGTGTAGTCGTGGTATCGTGACATGTGTATTTGTTGCATTGTACTTTGTGTATGTATATGTATTGTGTTGTACAATGCATGTAGGTGTATGTGTTGTGATGTACACCAGATGCAAGTGTATGTGTTGTGTTGTACACTAGCTGTAGGTGCATGTATTGTACAGTTTTGTACACCGGGTGTAGGTGTATGAGTTGTATGTCGGGTGTAAATTCATGTATTGTATGGTGTTTTACACCGGGTGTAGGTGTATGCGTTTTATGGCAGGCGTATGTGCATGTATTGGTTGGTGTTTTATGTCGTACTTGCATGTATGCGTGTGATGTACAAGGTATGTATGTGTACATGATTGAAGAGAAGGAACTGGGTTCTTGTCAGGTGTGATAACCAATCTAATGTGTGACGGAAAGGACAAGCATAATAGTATAAGCAAAGGGCCAATTAAAGGATAAGTATCAATATTTTAGTTTAGTTTAAATCATACATGTGATCAAGGATTTTAGTTTATGATGGTTGTATGAAATTCATGATTCATGATGTATAATGGTTGTGTTTGAGCTAACCATATGTGATATGTTTATACATGATGATTTGGTCAGGATACTAGTTTAACTTGTTGTGACAGGAAGTGAACAGGTTTGTAAGTGTACCTTATTGACAGGCCATCAATGAGATATGATTTGAATTTATTTCAATTCATTTTGAGTTTAATAGAAATTATGTGCTTGCTACAAGGAAACATGAAATGCCTAGTTGGGTGTTTGAAATTGTTTGCAAGAATTAACAATGACGGGAAAAAGGCATTTCAACAAGCAACAATATGTTGGTAAAGCACTCCAAGAGCAAGGCCATTGTGGGACACTAGTACCCAATATTGTCCATTGATTTCCATGAGCATGTTAAGGCCGATATGATGGTTTTGAGGTAGGGATATGCCTTGATTTTAGACCTTCTGATGCGAGGAAGCCTTGTCAAGGGATGGATCGTTCGAGATAGGGGATGTCAGGGAACTTGGAAGGTGGGTGATTGCACGGAAGGGGGTGAACATATTTCTCTAGGGACTGTGTAGCAGAGAAGAAAAGGCTGGGGAATGTATTTTTTTTGGTCATTAACATTGCCAGATGGAATCAGAAGCACATTGGGAGTGTGCCCTGAAATAATGAGCCGGTAATTGTTCACTAAGAGGACAATTGGCATGTGGATTGTAGCACAGGACATTGGATGCAAATTTGATTTTAAGAGAGGATTCTTGACTTCTTAGGAAGGAAGTGAATCCTGATATTACTTTGAGGGTTGAGGTGTGAGCCTCTCAATTTCCTTGTTGTTGATGCAGACATTTTATTCTTTTATTTTCTGGTTGAGAAAATGTGAAAACATATATATGTGTATATAATTATAAATACTATATCGAGTTGGATTTATAAAGATCCATAGATAGTATGGTTATTTGCTGGGTGAACCAAATGTGCATAAGTATATGTGGTGGTTATTGTAAATACAGTAATGATATATGTTATAAAGCTCCAGTAATGGTACTATTTTCATGTTTTTAGTAGGTTGTTCATTGTAAATGCTGCAATGAGTTGGGTTATAAATCTCCATGGACAATATGTTTTGTTTTCAGTCTTGTTGATGGCAGGTGCCATTAAACACCAAGGACAATGTTCCCCCAAGGGGGAGGGTTTTGTAATAGACCTAGTTAAAATTCAATGTAATAAAGTTAATAAAGGTAAAATAAGACGAAGGTCACAAGACATGTATTCCAAGCTAAATATTGGGTAAAACATCCTAGTAGGTGTTCATTTCAGTTATTATGGCTAAAGGAAATTGGCAAAGGGAATGGTAAAGGATTTGGAAAGGAAAAGTGGCATTATTTGGCATTTATTTATGAAAATAATGGAAACTGGGTGAAAAGGAAGGTGAAAGGTCACAGGTTGCATGTGAGGAGGAAAAATGAAGGAAAATAATGGAAAAGGAAGAAAATAGAGGCCTCATTAATAAAAATATTTTGAGGATTAGTTTGTTAGCTTTTGTCAGTTCTGTTTTGGAGTTATCTTTCTATTCTCTCCCTCTTTCACTCTTAGACTCTTAGATTTTTCTTGGAGCACTTTAGCATTGGATCAAGAAAAGAAAGAAGGTAAGAGGAAGAAAAGATCAAGCAAGGAAGAGAAGGATCAAGTAGTTACAACGAGATTATTTTCAAGTATCGATTTGCATGTGTGATTTCCTTGTTATTTTTGGAATGCATGGTACATGCATGTGTGTATCTGATTCTCTTGCTATCATTGGCATGAGTTTTTCCAGGTGTGACAGTGTTCTTCAGCCTTGCCTTGCCATTTCCAGATAACCATGGTGTGGTGGGTTCTCATGCTTTTGGTTGAGCTGGATTGCTGGATGGATTCAAAACTGAGTGATGTGGTCTCCAAAAGAAATAACACATGGCCTAGTGATCCCTGAATCATACTATGGATTGTAGTAAATCCTTGGACTAGTAACCCCTGAACCAAACTGTGGGTTGTGGTAAAGCCAAATTTTTTGTTACCTTGGTGGGCCTAGGAATCCTTAACCAGTGAATGGTGGGATATACAGTAATCCTAGAGGTGGGTGCCCTCGATCAAGCCTAGAATCCTTGGCTAATTAAAGGCAGGATATATGGTAAATCCTAGAGGATGGAGTCTCAATTAGGCCTAGGAATATTCAACCATTGTATGGTGGGATGTACGATAAAGTCTAGAGACTAGGAGACAAGAAAATTCATCATGGTGTAGGTGGATAAATCAGGTGGCATCCATGCTTGTTTAGGGTCTAGTGACCTAGTGTGGATTGCGGTAAAGCCTAGTTGTATTAATGAGGGTGAGGTGGTTTATCATTGAGAAGCCCTGGTTGATTTTGGTTATGAATCCCACATTCATGCTTGGAATATGGCACAGGGGTGATTGGCTGAAAGAAAGATTTGGTTCATCTAATCTATGGTTGGGTGGTTGGTGGAAGTCCCATACATGGTTGGATTTTGTGCTCATTAATAAGAGCTCTTTAGCCTTGGTATTTCATGTGTAAATGTACTGATTCATATGTGGTATTTATGGTTTTTGTATCCTTGTTATTTTTGTTGATTATATGGTAATTATGAGTATGTTTTATGACAATTATGTTGTATGGCTCTCATCATGTTTTGATTTTCAAATGAATGTACAATGAATATATGACCTAATAGATTTCATGGAAGCTATTATGGGAAGGTATTAGACCTTCTTGGTGATTTTTAGAGAAGTATCAGACCCTTATGTTTAGATATGCATTTATAACCTGTAGATTACATGTGCATAATGTGTTCGACAAAATGTCTATCATCGTTAGGCTTAGTTAGGTCAAGCCCTTAATCAAGTTTTGTGTTAGAGGATTTTTCTTGGTGTAATTTATTGTCTTGGAAAGTCTCATCAAGTTCTAGGCAATGGTACAGAGACTAGCCCTGAAAAAGTGGCTTAAATCTCATAGTCTATGGCACAAAACTGGCTGAAAAAGGCTGCAGTCTCTCTCTTGCAGGCATTTTGGGAGTGAATGGAAGCCTATAGTCGCATGCATTCCTATTCATGGGAGCGAATGGAAGCCTATAATCGCATGCATGCCTATTCATGGGAGCGAATGGGGGTTTAATTCATTGAAAGGCTAGGTTAACTCAAGGGTTTGTTACCTGGAGTGGTGGATTAGCTCTTGGGGGTCCTGTAGTACCTGAGGGAGGTCTACAAAGTGTTTGTTCATTGGTTCCACTTCCTTAACTACACTTAGGGAGTTGGATCATATCATAGTAACTCTTCGTCACATGTTTATCCCAGTGGACCGGTTAGCCTAGGTAAATGTGGGAGGATGGTGTTACATCTAATGCCCATATGACTACTTGTATTCATTACTCATCTCAAAGCATTTTTTTACCAATTAGATTTTGTTTCCCTCGAAGGAAGTTGCATGCACACATCTAATGCCTATGAGAAAGGTGCATGTACACACTTTTATGAAAGTTTTATACATACACATATACCTCCCTATAACCCATTACTGATTACTTCAAACGAAACATAAGAGTATAGAATAAGGACTAATGCCGGAGAAGACACAACTAATAGAACTACCACGTTGACATCCTCATTCTAGAACATTTATAGGTGATAACAAATATTAGCTTTTATTTCCTTCTTGTCCCAAAAATGCTAATTTATACGTTATGGCTCCTTCTTTTGGATTTGGGACTTGAGCTCCCTAGTTTTCACAATTCTTTGTTTGGTAAGGAGTCGGAGTCCAAAAGTTGTCCTAAGTGATATAGGATCAAAGGAATCCAAATGACGATTTTGAATGGTGATAGAAATGAAATATTAGGCATATTTGTAATGGGTTATTATTATAAATAAAATGAATATCTCTCTTCTTCCAATACCACCCCCACCACCCACCCATCCCCAACCCAGTCCCACCAACCCTTAAAATTCATAGTTTCCTCAATCCTTTGTTTGGTAAGGAGTGAGAGTCCAAAACTTGTCCTAAGTGACCTAGGATTAGAGGAACCAAGATGATGGTTTCGAATGGTGCTAGCGATGAAATATTAGGTACATTCATAATCGAATATTACTATTAGTAAAATAAAAATTTCTCTTCTTACCCCCACACCCACCCCCCACTTCAAATGGAATTGTAATTTGATTATGGATTTAAATGTGTATCTCAATGTGTGAATTAACTTGCTTGATAAGTTAGTTCAAGTTTTTTAATTTTGCACTTGCTTTCTTTATACTCGATTGCATTGAGAAAGGTTGTTGTTCTCTATGTGTAGGTTTTAGAGTTTGGATTGGATTGGTGACAAGTATAATGAGATTAGAATACAAGATAGATATCAAGGCAACTACCAAGATAAGGTAGTTGATTTCTCCAACCAATAGTTAGTTATTGCGAGTAGTGAAAGTTTGATTTTGGCAAAAGAAGCTTGTTATTATTTGCATTGCTTTGGTGATAGTTTTACCCCAAACATTAGGATGTTTTCATTTGCAACAATAGGGGTTCATAAAAGCAACATGCCTACATTCCAATGACCTTAACTCCAACTTGACATGGCAGATACAAATATATTTCGATAGTGGATTGTGGAGAAAATAAATCCCCAGATCTAGCCAAAAAAAAAAAAAAAAAAAAACTATCCTACCATTAAAAATATTAAAAAATAAATAATATAATAATAATAATCAAAAAAAGAAAAGAAAAATAAAAGACAATCATTTTGATTATAATATGACAAACATGTTCTAAGTAGTAAGCTTGAACATGGAATTGTTCTTTGTAATATAATGAATAATTTTTTGGATGGCTTGTGGGGGGTAATCTTAGAATGGAAAGCTTAGTTGAATATCCTAAATACATGTAGTTGGTCAACTACTCATATCACCTCATGGAAGGGGTATGTATATTCAATTATTGAGGTTCATGTGACAATGGGAACTTCCTAGGAGTTTAACACCATGCTTGACAAAGCATGAATTCAAAGCTTAGGAGTTTTGAAAGTCGATTAGTTTGACAGATTAATGGAGGAAATTTATGCACTTTTAATAGATTACTATGGAGAGTGATGGTCTAACTTTATGCACCTTCTCCATATGTTATATCTACATAAAGGGTGCAATTCTTCAAAGCTTTCCTAGGGTTTTGGAATTGATTTTGGATCAATACATAAAGAAAGGTTTAGCCATTTAGGAGTTCAATCCTCATGGTGGTGGGTTTGTAGGTGTGTTGATGAGTAAAAGAAAATTATCTAACAGCAATGGGTATAACCTCCCAATCAAGGTGCAAATTAGGACTATACCGGTATGTGGACCCGATTGCCACTAAGGGTGAATTTTGAAAAGACAATAAGTCTTTTCAAAGGGATACTATATGACTTAAAACTAACTTAAAATAAATCTATCGTAAATATATTACTATATATTACCTAATATAAGGGTTTTTTCTTAAGAAACTAAAAGCAGGGTTTGTGTTGGTTTAGACATAGACAAAATTATAATCACAACTAAAGGATATGATTTGCTAAAGCCTTGTATTAACCTTGTATTTATAAACAATTATTTAAAATAACAAAATACTAAACTATGTGTCTATTAGTTGTTTTTGAAAGGAAAAAATGCACTATATTGAAAAGAATTACATATTAACTAAATGCATGCATCAATTAATTCACTAACAAAAATGATAAGTGAAGGAAAATCAATCCACAAATACAATCCCCAATAGACAACTCAAGGTTTTTCTCCTATTAATTCTTTGGTAATAAAATACACAAAATAACTACAAGTTCTCAAAAACCACTATTAGTGATCCGTAAATTGCCATGGATATTCCACTAGATAGTTTGTCACAACATATCTGATAAAATTATACTTAAAAATTCCAATAGATACACTATTACAATTTTATTTATCTTTACTAGCACAGTCCAACAAGGATATTATACAAAAGCACAACTTCTGGGAAGTAAGATATGGAAAGAACACCTTATTCTAGGATGATGCTTGGCACTAACAAAATTAAATAAACCAAAATGGAGAAGTCTATAGAAAGCCACTGAGAGACTGGGACTCAGAAAGATCCACCATTTTTGGTCTCCCGAGCTACCAAATAACAAATGGAGAGCATTGAACTTAAACATACTCCACCAAACTAATCTAAGAAACTTAGAAATGTAAGATATCACAGAAGAGATAAGCAAAATACAAATCATGGAAAATGGAGACAAAGACCAATTTAGATGGGGACAACAAGAGGGAGGGGATTTCAACCTCAATGAAGCCAAGGTTTATTTCTAGGCCAAAAATCTTGAGATTCATGACCCAACGTGGAGCAAATTTTGGGAGGCTTCTCACTGGCTGAAAATCAAAAAAATTCTATTGCTAATTTTGCATAGAAAGGTGTTAACATGGGAGAATCTCATAAACAGAGGAATGATAGGTCCATCATGGTGTTGCCTGTGTGAGCAGGAAGATGACAATCTTAACCACTTATTGAACACTTGTAGATATTTGAAAGCCCTATGGGACTGGTTGGATATTCTATATAGACAAACCGATAGAAACAAGAAAATATTGAAGACACAATTAAAAAACTAGCATGTGAAATATACCAAGAATGAAGTGGTTAAGTTAACCTGGAACTTGATCCCCGCATTCATCCTTTGGTCACTTTGGAAGGAGCATAACCACAAAATATTCAAAGATAAAAATCTCCATGTAAAAAAACTAATGGAGGAAATTTAACATCAGATGAAGGAAACCATTAGTAGCAAATGATTTCAAATTATTACAAAAAAAAACCATTCGTTCAGGATGTAGGTTTTAACCCCGTACAGAAATTACCTGCATACAAATTCTATATCACAGGAAAAATAAAAATGCGAGAGCATAACACATAAAACACATATACACAGAGATTTCCCACTGGATCTCAAAACCGAGACTACCAGCTTGATTTTTCATTA